>PVJA010014719.1:14490-46876 GCA_004027025.1 Myocastor coypus | reverse complement strand
AAAAAAAAAAAAAAAAAAAAAAAAAAAAAAAAAAAGATTTATGGGATTGCTCAGTAAAAATTCAATCATTCTTAAACATGTGTGCTAGTTTTAGAAATATATGCTATAACTTCAAACTCTGAAAGTAAATAAATTATAAGCAAACTAAGTGATATTCCGCTTATAACAATCTTCCGTTTATTATATGTAAGCTGCTCAGAATTCCTTCATTATAAGAAACACAAGACACTTTCAAGTTTGGGAAAAAAGAGTAACTCTAATGTTAAGAGACACATCACAGGCGAACAAAGTTCACCATGACCAGCAAAACGTTCTGTTGACAATGTATGGTCTAAATGCAGCTGAAGGAAAATATCGTTACATTTCTGCGTTTTCCTCCAATAAAGCCATAAACAAATCCTCCGGAGTTTACTGGTGAGATAAGCATCAAGTAAGACCCACATCAAGAACATATTACAAAGTACCTGACCGATGTTCCTCTCATTTACAAGGTCATAAGAACCAAAGAAAGCTTGTCACAACCAAGAAGATGCTATGGAGGCAAGAAGGCTCAACCAATTGTGACATTTTCACATATAGAACTCTGAAACAGAATAATAACTTTTGTCAGGCGTGGTGGCGCACGCCTGTAATCCCAGCACTCGGGAGGCTGAGGCAGGAGGATCAGTGCGAGTTCGAGACCAGCCTGGGCTACAAAAGTGAGCTCAAGGCTAGCCTGAGCTGCATAGTGAGACCCTGTCTCAAAAAGATCAAAAAAAATAATAATAATAATAACTTTTACATCTAATATAAGGAAATACAAGTACGGCATCGTCTTTAGGTCATAATGTAACATGTTGTCTATACTGACGTGATTAGCGTATCATTCACATACGTTACAGGATGTGAGACACCTGGGAACTCTTGTTGTCACAGTATTTCTGTAAGTGTAAAACTATTCTAACATAAAGTTACATTTTTTAAAAGATAGTTATAAACAATACAAAACTGGATTCTGCTTTATCAGATGTGGGTTTGAGCCTGAGATTTGCGTTTCTAAAAGCTCCAGATACGTTTCAAGTTGTGTCTAGGCAGCTATTCTCAAAAGGTGATTCCCAGGTCTGCAAGAATATCGCCTGTTATCTGTAATCAGTGTCTTACATTTCAGCACTACTGATCAGAAAGTCTAGAGCACAGAGAAGCAGTACCTTTTATAGCCTCTCTTCCAGGGTGCAGGGGCTTCCTAATAGAGAACTGTTGATCAAAATCCTTAAGCGAGTCATTCGTTCTTTTTTTCATTTTGCCTCCTTTGGTTTTTCTGAATAAGTGCGGGACATAAGTTGGATGTAAAGGTACATCTTTGAATGTTTTGTGCTCTGAATAAATTGTCATAAATAATTTAACTTTTAAAATCTTATTTGGAATTAAACTCAAATAGAAATTTGTAGATATACACACCTTGTCCATTATAATGCAGAATCAACACTGCAAGCTCCTCAACAAAGAAAGCTGACTTAAATTAGCATAAAGGATAAGTGTTCCTTCATATTTCAAAAACACGTAGAATAAAATTAAAATTTAAGATGAGTTATGACAAATTGTCTAATTCAAGCCCAGGTGTATTGAGGCCAATAGTATCTTTCTGCGTGTTGGTTAATTTGTGCCAACAGCCAATACATAAAATCTACCTTTTTGTGAATGTATGATGCATTATCTTTTATTACATATTTTGCTTATATGAATAACTTGTTCCCTCAATTTTTATGTTTTTTGTACAATATTATGTAACTAGAACATGTCTCTTTTTTGGCAACGTGGTTTGCTAATATTTACAAATGGAAATGACGCTAAAATAAGCAAATTTTACAAGTCTTCTTTTGTACAGATGTTATGCTTTCCATAGGTCATACACCTAGGGATAAAAATAACAGACCCTATGTCATACTACTGTTTTACTGTCCTTGATATTTCCAATTTTCTCCTAAGTACCTATTTAAATCTTTTCAATATAACATTTTCTTTATGTTTCTTACTATTATCCACACAGCATTTGATTTTTTCAAAGTATTTATTTCAACTAGTGAGGTAAGAGTTAGTTCAGCACAAATTTCCTAGGTAACTAACTTCATATTATAAAATTGACTATATTTTCTAACAGTTGCTGAATTTTCTGTTTCCTTAGCTACAAAATGTTGTATCATTTCTAGTCGAATTTTATTTTGGAATATTCAACTATTGTAAATGTAAGCATGTATACTTTAGATTCTAACATGTGTTAGTGTGTGTGCTGCAAATGTGTTAAGATGCTAAGGAATGCATTTTCTAATTTCACTTTGTCTTTTCTTTTTTGGGGGTGGATCTGGAACTTGAATTCAGGACCTTGTACTTGCTGGACAGATACTTGTACCACTGAGCTATCTCCCAGTCCCTCAATTTGTCTATTGAGAAATAAAGATTTTAATTTTGTTTATATAGTTAATTTCTTATCTTATTTTACAGTTTTTATCTTTTTAATCTTCTAACACCTCTTTCCACAGTACTTTGCTTGTTATATTTAGCTATAAGATTTTAGTTTGATTTATTTTTCATTGTACTTCAGAAAACAGAAGTTGCACCCATTACATTCGTAAGTGTTGGTTCAGGAGGCAGACATCAGCTCTCTGTGTGCTCTACCTACAGGCTCATGTGGTTGGCAAGAGACGCCAATAAACTGCTTAGCTCTGTACCTCCATTGCCCGTTAACCACATCTGCTTCAACTTTCTATGCAAAGAGGACCAACAAAGTGCACCAGCTTCTCCTGCTCATCAGTTGTTTGTCAAGTAGAGACACAGTAAAAGAGTCCTGCTGTCTTTGTGAGTTACTTGGAATCCCCTCCTTCACGTGCACTATTTCTTCCTTTATGTAAAAGCATACACTTTTATGATGCTGTGGCAATCATACAGCATGGTCAGGCAATAAAGACATGGTGACCTAGGTGTTGTGGTGCATTCGTGCAGTCCTTGCACTTGGGAGGCTCAGGCAGGTGGATGGCCACAAATGCACTGTGAGCCTGGGATAACCAGTGAGTTCAATGCCAGCCTCAACTATATGCTGGAACCTTGTCTAAAAATATAAATAAATAAATAAATAAATAAATAAATAAATAAATAATGCACACGACAAAAGTGATGGATATGAGTTATCAGTGTAGTAGAAAATATAATTTTGCAATAAATGTCATTAATGATTAGAAAAAGTTCATTCCAAAACATTGATAAAATATATACTGCAGTAAGCACAAAAGCCTATATCAAAGTCATGATCACTAACTGGTATTATGAACTGTCTACAATGTTATGTGCTCAACTTTCATGACTGTCAGTAGTGTAGTTTTTTTTTTATTTGTTTGTTTTGGTTTGCTTTTTACAGACATTAGCTTAGCAGGTGAATAATTCATTTGTTATGACAATATCATCACTATGACAGAATCAAGCAGTAGTAATTTTGCAGCTTCATTGTGATCTTATGGATGAACCATCACTTTATACCCAGTACTTTATTGACTAAGGTGTTATTTTGTGATGCGTGACATTAATTTGTGATCAGTTTCCTTTACATATCCATTGCATATAACTAATGCATGTATACATATAAATTCATGATATTATATTCATATATTCATACTCCTGTATAAAAAGATGTATATTTCACATTATTTAGATCTTCCAATGTACATAAAAATACAAAATTTCTGTGGATTAAATATGTATTTTTTATTTTAAATAAAATTTTATAAGCCGGGCGTGGTGGCGCACGCCTGTAATCCCAGTACTTGGGGGGCTGAGGCAGGAGGATCACTGCGAGTTCGAGACCAGCCTGGGCTACAAAAGTGAGCTCATGGCCAGCCTGAACTGAATAGTGAGACCCTGTCTCAAAAAGACGAAAGAAAAAAAAATTATACTCTGATCTGTTGTACTCCCATCATCTTACATTGCCTTTAATATGTTAAGGTTATTACTCACAACTTCAGTTTCTTGTCATTAGATTTTCCTTAGCTTTACTAATAGAACATAATATGTTAGGCAAATAATGAATGTTTGTATATCTTGATGATCACCTATATTTTCTTATTCTTCTGTCATTCATGTTGCTGTTCCAGTATAGGCTAATTCATTTAGAACAGGAATTTCTGGATTCTTTATAGTGTTAGAAGCAACATTTTTGAGCGTTACTGTGCTTATCTCCACTCATCTTTTTGTTTGTTTGTTTTGTTTTAATTTTTTAAAGAGTGAGAAAAAAAAGGTAGACTAAAGCATCTGCTTAAGCAAAGTGTAGTGGCCAGGTTCAATCCTCAGCAGAGAGCCATGCCGGCTCCACCTCCCAGGGTACACTGAGGTGGCTATTGAGACAGGGCATGATAGCGAGTGGCTGTAGTCCTAGAGCTTGAGAGGATGAAAAGCAGGAGGATCACTACGAGTGTGATCCACGTAGTGAGACCTTGTATGCCCTATATTAAATGCAAAAGACAGAGAGAGAGAGAGAGAGAGAGAGAGAGAGAAGAAAATAAAAATGATACAGAATTTAAAAAGAAGATGACAGGAAAATTACCAATAGATTAAAAATGGTTACTATCATTATCTTCAAACTAGTTGCTCATAAGACATACTCATGCAAAATTGATCAAAAGCACTATTGATTTCAATGAATTGAGAGAAATTAGTAGTATGATTATCTTATTTGTGATAAGTAAGATATCATATATATGTATCACATATATACATGTGTGTATATATATACATATATGCATATATATATACATATATATATATGTTTTTATGATTTATTTCACTTCCTTCTCTCCTTTTCTCTTTTCCTCAACTCTAGTTGTTGTTTCCTTCTGAGCAGTTTCCTTTTGGATCTTATTTACTCTATACCAGCACAATTTAGGAAAATCTTGGAAACAACCCAATTGCGCATCAACTAAGGAATGGAGCTGGGGAGATAGCTCCGAGGCACAAGTGCCAGCTGGGCAAGTGCAAGGTCGTGAGTTTGAACCCTGGCCCCACCAAAAAATAAACAAATAAATAAAAAGGAATGGATAAAAATGATGTGGTATTTTTATACAGTGGAGTACTACTCAGCCTACTTAGTCATAAAGAAGGATAAATTGGCTTTAATAGGCAAATAGATATAACTAGAGACTGTCTTCATATGTGAACTAAACCAGACTCACATGTATAAATATCATATCATCTCTCTATCTTTGGAAATTTAAAGGGTTCCACTCATCTAGAGGAAATTTCTTTCCATTACTACTGGAATATTTTTTTAAGTAAATGCTGAGTGTATGCTTTGATCACACATATATTATTCCTCTTGATTTTTTCAGCTTGCTTAACGAATGACTAGAGAACTTGGAAAGAGGTAGCCTGCGGGGCCAAAATGTCTGTGTTGATGATGTACAACACAGCACCCTACAGGAGAGATACCCTGTGATGAAAGAGACACACATCTTCTCATCCTCTATGTTATAGTCTTAAATTACATTTCATCTATCATATTTACATTGTGAAAGCTTAGACGTCATATAATATCTATTTTGTACTGAATCCATTTCAGGTTTTGATAATCTAATTATTATATTCATCAATTTATATTTTCAATTTTTTATTTGTAAAAATATTTTCTTTCTGAGGCTATAAAATCACTTTGATCTTTGTGAACGGTTCATAATAAAAACTCCTATTTATTTAAGTATTTAACTGCATATTATAATTATATTTCCATGGAAGCTGTAGTACTGAAGACACTAGTATAATTCTGCTCCTTATAACCCTAATCTTCTGGGAGAATTCTGATAGACCTGAACGAGGACCTCATTCACCTAGAGTGTTCATTTCTGCTACTTCTAGGCAACAGAGAGTGTATTAACCTACAGACTTTTAAAAATTAAAGGATTGTGACACATCTGAATTTCAAGTTATTTTGTCAGTAGTAAGGACGAGGTCCACACATTTATGATTACATCAGTCTTTAAGGCCCTCTAATCAGGGAATGTGGGTGCTATCTTGGAGATAACCATTCCCTCAGAGATCATTCTGAGGGAATAACTTATAAAATATGTATCAGATATTCCTACTCAAAATTTCCTTGAATCATTTCCTCAAAGTCTTAAAATTATGTAATTGGCTAGGAAGAGCCCTAATAGACATTACATTAAGCTACTTTGAGTACACAGGCATCCCCCATTTAAAGAGCATATATGGCCGGGCGTGGTGGCACACTCGGGAGGCTGAGGCAGGAGGATCAGTGTGAGCTCGAGACCAGCCTGGGCTACAAAAGTGAGCTCAAGGCCAGCCCGAACTGCATAGTGAGACCCTGTCTCAAAAAAGACAAAAAAAAAAAAAGGAGCATATATGTTTAGTATTATCATCAGTTGACTTGTTTTTTGGAATCTAAGTTGGTAAATAACTTAAGAAGGCCAAAACCACCAACTATTTGGACACCTTAGCACCTCAGTACTAAAAGTGACATATAATCACCAAAAATTTCAATTTGTAAATATTAATGGGAAAACATAAGTGCATTCATTTTATAAATACAATATGTATACCAGAAAATTTACTAAAAAGTAAATTATTTGCTAGAAGGTAGAGTAAATATCTCTAGTTCTTTCAAAAGGGACCATCTCTGACTCCACCTTTCAGCCAACTAATTGAATATCATTATCTATTCATTTATTTTTTGGCTCCATATAAGAGGTTCAACCACATTCTCATTTCTGTTTCTAACATTGTTATACCACACTCTTAAAATCCATTATATATGTGTCCTCTTGACCTCTGATTGTATAAACCAGGAAGTGCCAGGTCACTGGAAGTGTCCTATACTTCCTCATGGGTCACCCTGGGTATTGCACTTTTAGGGCCCTTCTGACATATAAGCTGGCCCATGTGTCTAGAGTTGTGAGGGCAGTTATGAAGCCAGCACTATCTTCCTTGACAAATGTGTCAGGAATGTCATTATAATTTCCATAAGTGATTCAGGGTTCTTCAAGCAGAGGTTGAGAGGCCAACATTATAGGCATTGTCCTGATGATACGTCTACCATTGAGATTGGAAACCTCTAACTCTGGTTAAATATTATGATCAGAATTTAGAACTCCAATATCTCCAACTTCTTCAGGTTATTCCCAGGCATCTCCCCAGTTTTATCTGTGTCACCAGGTTAAATGTAGATACCATTTAATCCTGAACATTAATCTTGTGTTGTGATTTAATCAATCACATTATAAAGAATTGTTTTTGATTTTCAGCAAACTTAACCCTATGAATAAAGGATAAAAGGTGCACCTTCAAGCCACTCTCAGAAGACTATATTATTTATATGATCTCATGATTTTCATTAGTAATGCATCCAGAAATGCTGAGAGCAACCTCCAGCATCATTATATTTCTTGCTCTTCCAGAAAATATTAAAAAATATTGTACCTAGTTTCATTATATTTTTGCATGTCAAAAACAACAAATGAGAGCTGGGTGTAGTACGCACACCTGTAATCTGAGCATTTGGGAGGCTGAGACAGGAGGATTGGTGAGAGTTCGAGACCAGCGTAGGCTATGAAAGTCAGTTCAAGGCCAGCCTAAACTGCATACTGAGAACCTGTCTCAAAAAGACCAAAAAAAAAAAAAAAAAGACAAATGAGAAATATAAAACAGATCTATGTTGCCTATTGTTTTAAAGAGGTTATACCACAAGTGTCAGCATTCTCTGTATCATCAAAAGAAGAGAACACACAACTATAGATCTAATCAAATTAGAAATCCAGGGCTGAGTAGATAGCTCAGTAGGGCAAGGGTTTGCCTGGCAAGTGCAAGAGCCCAGGTTTGATCTGTGGTGCCTCATGCTGTGCAGGTCCTGGACCTTTAGTGCAACATGCTGGCCACTGAAACCAGACACTGTGGTGCACTCCTGAAATCCAGCACTGGGGAGGCTGAGACAGGAGGATCATTATGATACCAAGGTGTTTAGTAAGACCCTATACCAAATAAATTGAAAACTACATATAAAGAAAAAAACATTGAAAAGTCAATTCCCCTAACTCCAAACCAATTAGAGAAATGTATGCTTAGTATTTTGTTACTTTAGAACCACTCCTCATATCCAAATATTTTTATTGGCATTCTCTAGAAAAATAGAATCAAGAGAAAATACAGGTACGAAAAATGCAGGGGCTTTGTCATTTGGCTTACAAGACCACAGTAGAGGATTCCGCTATGACTATCTACATGCAGAAGACTGAGAGGGTCTAGTAACTGCTCAGTCAAAGAGGAAGCCACAGAACAAAAGGGATCAAAGATTTAGCACCAGTGCAGTCAAAGGCCTGGAAGAATAGGGTAGCCAGTGGGATGTGTTTACCTTAGAAAACTAAAAAAAAGATGAAGCAAGATGAATGTTCAAGGTAATGACAAACTGGAGCTCTTTAGTAATCCTCCCCCCTGGGCCAGTGAGACAGCTCAGCCCTCTAAGGATCCTGCTAAGAAAGCTTCGGCAAGCAAGGCACCATGGTTAGATCCTCAGTCCTGCCTCCAGGGCAGGCTGAGCCAGCTACCAAAAAAAGAAAAGAACCCCCCGCCCCCCGTAGCCCATTCAGGCAGTGAGCTTGTTGGCATGACAAACTGGGTGCAGGTCTTCCCTATAATTTAATCTCCCTCATCTTGTTCCTCCACACAAGCCCCAAAGCATGCTTTCCTAAGCTGCTACACATTTTTATTTTGCTCAATTTGATAATGATCAATTTGCACAAGCTATAAGGTAAATTTTTGAACTAATTTCAGTTATTATTAGTAATTTTCAAGTTTAAGTAAATAGGAATTTTAAACCAGATATAGTTGAATTATTTGTTTTATTTAAACAAAATGTTTACAGTTCTTAATTTCAAAAAAATATATTTGAAGCTATTATGTTTTATAAACGAACATAAGCAATAAAGAAAATAAAATCTTAAAAGCAATGAAAAAATCATACCTATGCTAATTTTGTACTGTTAGTTTAATTCTATAATTGTCATAGCTCACACAGTAAGAATTGTACCACCAGTTCTTGGGCTAAATAGCATACCTTTAAAAAGGATGCTTCCTGACAAAGTTATTTCGAATGCACCAATCCAATCTCACATTTACAAATGAGAGTCTTCTGGTATTTGGTGAAGTTATGCAGCTTCTTGCTGACTGTTCCTGCAGTAATTCACACTCTTCAGCCTTTGCAGTACAGCTGTGAAGTCAGTAGGGAGTCATTCAATTATTTGTGAGTTTTACACATCTGTCGGTTAAATTCAAGCCTCAAATGCAGAATTGTACACAGGGGGACCTTTTAGGAATTTGTGTCTCTCCCTGGAGCTGTTGAATCTATATACCAATAAAAGATCCATAAATGAGTTTTTCCATCTGTAAGATATATATTCATTTTTCTAGCATTGCTCATACTAAAGCAGCTCTGGCATTTTGGGAAACGAACAGAGCTCCTATGATCATGTAGAAACTAAAAATGATCCTGCGAATTACTTTGGCATCTTTTTTGGGAAATTTGAAATTTTAGAGTACCTTTTAGCATCACAATGAATCCTAGCTCTTTAATTTAAAACCATTTAAAGTGACAGATGATGTAAACGTGATGAAAGTTCTTCAACTCGGTGTTAGTTCAGATGGGGGATTTCAAAATGAACTGAGCATTTTAGAAATTTGTGCTGAGTTTCAACATCAATATACCTCACTGTACAAAACTCCTTCTAATGGTATTCTTGTAGAGAGCATCAATTTCAGAAAGCACAGTTTTGTTAACATCTCTACCTAAAATTTAAAATATTAAAGCAGTACATGGTTAAAGTTTTCTCTACACTTTTTTCTTGTCCTTTTTAAATTCTTACAACCTTTTTTTTTTTTTTTTTAATTTTGGAGGATTACATCTGCTTATCTAAACAAGTAAATTGAAGACATTACGCAACACAGCAATCACTGCCAAATTTCTTTCAATTTTTTGGTGAACTTCTGTAACGTTTCCCCCCTTCTTGTTTTGCTATTTTTATTTTATTTAGAGAATAAAAAAATAAAGATTACAGACACTTGTTCTACACAATCAATTTGAAATTTATAGACAGCTTGGCTTCCAGTTGTAAAATTTTAAATAGTACTGAGATATTAATTCTTCCTAAACATCAATTTGATTTTTTATTTTCTTTTTATTTCCCAACACTATATAGTAAAATATCATGGCCCAGAAAAGTTATATAAATATATAACCCTTTTGAACAAATTTATACTTAGATTCGTGACTCCTTCACTAAAATCACCGTTTTCAGCTGAATTTAAGTGAAATGAAAAGACTTCTTGCGATTCTTTTAAACAGTAAATGAAAAAACATGTATATGTGTATTTGAACTAGTACCAATAAAGGTGCTGATGTTACTACTCCGGTTTAGGAGCCAGGGAGCTGGTGTAACCCAAGGTTCAAGGCTTTTAGGTACTATGAGAAAAAGTAGAAGATGAATCACACAGATACAAAGAGAAAGCAAGCAAATTTTACTGAAGTAATACTGGCAGCAAAGTGGAACAAATTTGTCCAGAAAGGAAACTATCATGAACCCAGAGTAAGAGACAGAAGTCTCTGTTATCTCTGGGTAAGACTCCAGTCCCACCAGGCTGTGCTGCATGGGAGGCAGCTCATGCTGAGTCCTGCTTTCCTTGTGAACACATATGAGCCTTCCCTTCATTCTGTTATAATTGCTCTTGGGGTGTAGGATGAATTTCTAACTGGCAGTCAACTTGTTATACCCAGCTGAACTGAACTAGCAGGGTGCTAGGTGTGGGGATCCCACCTGATGATTGTTGCCAGCAGCATAGGAGACAGAACTGGGGAAGCTGATGAGAGGATCTTAGGAAACTGTTCGAAGAAGCTTCTGGGGCTGTTGGAAGCTTCTGGTTCCTTTGCAGTGTTCTGATGGAGGAACTTGTCATGCTGGCTTTCCTAATGAAGTTGCCTGTTCTTGTCAGAGGCAGAGCTCAGGACACTCCTTGTTGTTCAGAATGACTGTAGTTCATTTTGAGAGATCTCTGGTCCTCATCTTGAGCATTGCTTCCTAGCTCCAGAGGGGGAGATGATACACTGCTTAGCATCATGGGGAAACTTGTCATGTTGGCTTTCCTGATGGGAACTCAGCTTTCCTCATTGCTGGAGGAGCTTTTGGGACCTCACTGTTGTTGAGGATGACAGTGGTATTTTCCAGGGGAGCTCTGGTGCTTACCTTGAGCTTTTCTTCCTGGTTCCAGCACAAATACCTCAGCTCCTTCATCCCACTGACATGAACATCATGGCTTCCACCACTGACCTTTGGACCTTCCCAGTACAGATCTGTGAAACACACCTGCCTCCTGTTGGACTTGTGTGAAGCATAGTTATGGGTTCTATCTCTCCATCTGGATTCATGTAGGATATTAGGATCCAGGACCTCACTAGGATTCTTTGGTCTTTCTTGCATGGACAGATTTCCTGCACTTTTTATGTATAATTCTTTGAGTGATTATAAAATAATGACATAAAATATGTCCTGTACTGTATTATTTCCCTTGCAAAACCCCAACCTACCTATTGACAAGCTGCTTTCTCATAATTCACACTGATAAATTGTCCTTGAGATGCAGCCCATATAGGTGAATAGATAATGCATTTTATTGGTGCTCAAATGTGACTTGCAGATATTTTGAGGTGTTTCTTAGTCTGTACCTGAGTTGAACTTTCCTCAAGAGCAGATTTATGGCCTACTTCTTTGACTATTGGCTACGGTGTGTGAATTACAGAGGGTGTCCCTAGGAGGGCCAAAACCATTAATTATATATGGGGATGTGTTCCCTTGTCCAGCATTAAAAGGAAAGTAAATTCTGATCCTTTGCTATTATTATAATATACTGAGAGTCTACTAGTAGTCTCTAGCTAATATAAACACAATTAGTGTCACATATTTTAGTTCCTTTCTGTTATCATACCTTATCCCATGCCTTGATGTAACCTCAATTGATGACCCTTAAATCCAAGATAAAATGACCTGTTTACTAGAGACTGAGTGCCATTTCTTCTCAGAATTCATGTGAAAATATAGCTCATATTGATATTGTTTAAAGGTGGTAACCTCAGGAGTCAATTAGGATGTGAGGGTAGAAACCTCATGAATGGGATTGCTGATCTTAAAAAGAGACCTCTGCAAGCTTCTGTACTTCTTCTAAAACGTGAAGAGACTGTCATAACAGATTCATTCTTCCAAAAGGAAGTAGTAGGCCTTCTACAAACATGGAAGTCTGCCAAAGTCTTGGTCATGTAGTACTCTGACTCTAAAAATGTGAGAAATATTCTTTGTTGTTGCTTATTGATCTCAGTCTATCGTATTGTCTTTAGAAGCCCACAGAGATTCGGAAGCCTCTGTAAAAATGCAACATCTCTCTATACTTTATTTGAAGAGACAATATATATTACTTTGGGATTATGCCCATGTATAGGAATCAGATATTTGTTCCCATCTTTCCCCAAAATATGATGACTTACACATAAAAGATGATCATAAGAAAAATTTGATTGTTTCAAGAAATGTCATCAGTAGACAAATGCAGAGATCTCTCTAAAGATTGCCATTTTTTAATTAGTGAAGTTTCTATAGGAACTCCTGATTTAATAGTGTGCATTTAGGGAGAATAATTCGCAAAATCATACAAAATTTTCATCACAACTTTAAGGAATCTTGTATAATGTCTTTTTGACAAATTTAGAGTAGCCCAACAGTGTGATATAATGTTAGAAAATTCTCTAGAAGTCAGAGAAATAAAAAAAAAATGGCTGGATATTTTTGAGAGGAAAATGCCCATAGGCTTCTCACAAATCTATTTTGCACAGATTTACTACTTTTTCTTTTGGGAAAACTTTTCAAGAATGACTATGAAAAAAACTGCCTCGAAAGATAAAATCTCTTTTAGGCACAAAGGGACATTTCCTTTAGCTTAGAAAATGGAAAACGTGTTCCCACTGGAAGCAAAGACAGAGGGCTTTACATGCATAATAAAATATTCAAATTCTGTAAGATCAATATTTCTCCATTATAAAACAATCCGCACTGCATGGGCAAGTGCTACAAGGCTCCCAGCCATTATCTTAAAGTGCTAGACTTGAGATCAAGTACATAATTCTTGGTATTCAGGATACTATTCTTGTTGACAGTTATGTTCTCAACATTCTAAACCTATTCTTTGTTTCGGAGTGAAGAAACTAAAATGCTACTAATGAATATAACAATTGTGTGTGGCCCATATATTTCTTGGCTATCACATAAAATCTCAGTATTTTTGCTGATGTGTAAAACTAATGTTTCTACCTTTATAATCAAAGACGATACAATGTGTTTACTACCACCCTGCATTGTCTCAAAAGTCCAGTGTAGTATGTAGATACATCTACTATGAAATCTCATTGATACCAGGCTACATGAAAAGTAATTAATTGCAAAATTTTAAACAACCATTATTTTACCAACAGTATACTAAGTATTAAGGCATACCACCACATCCAGATAATTTATCATTTCTTTTCTAATAGCATGGATAATATGCACTGAAAAAGGAATTTGCTTTTTCCAAAAAGCAACAGTTAAAAATTAGAGAAAGGGAGAAACACAGCTGTATTGTCATTATGGAAGTACACTCAACAAAAGTTCATACAAATCTGGACAAGATATTACCTGAATGATAGTAGAATTCTAGATTTTACTGGGTCAATCAGCAAATCATGATGATATGTAATTGTTGGTCAACCTTTTCTGGTGTCCGCCTCAGTTGATATGTGATGATACATGATAAAAAGGTGTTAAGTTATAAATAAATAAAGCAATGCTATATTTTAATTAATACAAAATACATAAAATGCAATACTTGAATCACTATTACATTAATGATCTGCAAAATAAAATTATAATTTTATTGATAAAATTATATAATTTGGGGGCTGACTCAGCCCACTATGAGAACAGGACTGCTGTAGTATGTGGTACCAGGGATCGAGCTGTGGTCCCCTGTGCTTGTGCCTACCTAAGCTTGCTTAAGCAGGCACTTTAGACCACTGAGCTATCTCGCTGGCCCATACTATTAGAGTTAAATCAAGATTCGATTATATAATGAAACATAGAATTAAAAAATTTCTATAAGCCTATCTTGTATTTTTAGTGAATACAAAGCCTACTGAGAATTTTCACCAGAAATCTTAATGAATTTAACTAAAATAGTATTGTACAAAAGGGTTGGTGACACAGCTCAATGGACTAAGAGCTTTTTAGGTAAGCTCACCGGTCAGGGTGAGGTCCCTGACACCACATGCCCTGTCAATTCCACCCCTGGGTGTGCTGAACCAAGATGGATTCTGGATGTTGTGTCTGATGCTTGTAATCTCAGCACTAAGAAGGCTGAAATCAGGAGGGTCACTATGAGTCACTGCTGTAAAGTGTGACCCTGCACATACACACACACACAAAAAAAATAATATGGCATACAGTCTTTGAATGTACAAATGACTGTACACAAAAAAATTAATTAAATGGGAAATATACCAATAAAAGGTCTAAAAAAAACATGGCTTCCATTAACATATTTTGTAATAATACTTTCAGGTTCCTAGTTTCAAATACAACCAAGTAGTCATGGAGCTGTTTGAAGTTTTATTTTTCCAAAAATCTTTTGCAGGGGTGGGGGATATAGCTCTGCAGAATAAGCACTCATCTGGCAAGTGTAGGGTCCTGATTTCAATCGCCAGTACCAAAGAAAGAAAGAAAGAAAGAAAGAAAGAAAGAAAGAAAGAAAGAAAGAAAGAAAGAAAGAAAGATGAGAGAGAGAGAGAGATGTGCACAAGTGATACTGCTAATAGTTGTAATATACATTGAAAAGCAAAATACTGTCAAAAGATCCATCATACATTTGGAATATTTCACCTTGCAATTACAGTAATAAAAGATATACAACAAATGTTGATGTGATTTACTAACAGAATGTGTCTGACTTAACTCCTATAGCAAAGAAACCTGTGATTCATAGACTGGATACAGTAAAATTATTTCTTTCAATGTCACAAGAGGTATTGATGTGCAAAAAGAATCTGTTTTTCTGATGAATGTAACTGTTTTTTCTTCCTAAGTGAGGATAGCATGAGAGCATTGGAGAACTCTTATACCATATCTGAAGCTCAGTGTTTCATAATGATGTCAGAAGAAAAATAAGCAAAAATGTACCTGTAGTCTATGTGTATTATTTTTTCAACTGAGCCTCAGGACTACTCATTATGGAACTATTATTAAAGTTCCACATTGTGCAAGATTTCAAATATCTGTATGTAATTGGATAAAATTACTATAAATATCATAGAAACCTATAATTTCTTGAAAGGCCATGTGTATCTCACTTGAAGGACAAGATAATTTTTTAGTATTTCTAATTTTGTAGTATTTCTTTTTTTTTTTTAATATCGTGTTGCTTTAAGAGAAATGAAAGATGAGAAAATTCTTGAAATCCTTAAAAGACAACTTGAACTTAACCCTTATTACTCTAACTCAAAATCAGGACCTTTGTGATCTGAATTACAGGATGTTCTGGTTTCCTGAGAAATGAAATAGGGATTTAAACCGTTTCTCTTTAGCATCACTTTATAATTTCTCTTATAATTTATTGAGTTATTTAGTCCTTTCATATTTTCATTACCTGGTTCATTTTCCCAAAAGTTAAAGGAATAATATAATACTTTCAAAAGGCATAAAATGAAATAGGTACAACAATTATTTTACCAAGCAGGAGATATTTTTCTCAAACTGTCATCTACCAACATCTAACATACTTCCTACATAAGTTTTTTTTTTTTTTTTACGGTTTGTCCACATTATTTCTTTGTGTACCTCTGTCTACATAGAATTAGCACCTATAAGCACCAATTATCTAAAATTCTAGAGTCAAAAATACACAAGTACCTATCTATGATTTTTCTGCTTGCATCTTTGGCAGGTGGAATAGCTTGACTTCTTTGCTTTAAGATTATTCTGAGAAAAGAAACTGAACCATCTCCCAACACAGTTCCAAGGAGTGGTGATTCCCTAACCCCCACCTTCCTTCTAATTTTATTGCTGTCCTTAAGAGTGATGTGTGTCTTTCTCCTCAGTTGTAGTTGATACTCAGATGGTCACAGTCTACCCACTATCCAGATAAATGGTAGATTTTTCATGCCTTTCCCCTATCAAATCATGAGACTTGTCCTCAATTTATCTCCTTCACTCTATTGTAAATTCCTCATACTACATATTAACCTGACATTAGCTTATTTATATATTTCCTGCTTAGTTATTTTCTGTCTCAATCCTAGATGAACTAGAAGTACAATAAAGAATGGTTTCTCTCTTATTTCTTCAGGAATCACCAGGTCTAGAATATTGCCCATCCCGCAGTAGGTATTTAATTTAGTTATTTAAGCTTAGAAACCTATTTTATTGTAATGTACTTAAAATGAACTGGTTGTAGGTGAATGAGTTTAGCTTAGACAGAAAGGGTTGTTTTTCTGTGCCAACAATTTCAACACAAAAATTGAAAACTGCCTTGAGATTTGGCTCTCAGGAAACAGAAAGTTGGCACTTGATAAAAGAAGCTATATTTGCTTTTCTTGGAAATATTTCCATTTGAATTACCTGAAGTAGCACAGCACTTTTAAGATACACATTTTTTAAACATCGCATGCATTTTTTAGTCCAGATTAAAATTTTCATCTGCATGTGTCTAACATATTATGAGCCTGCCAGGCATGGAGTTCAGTTCTGTTTACCTGATCTGATCATCATTTACTATTTCGCTGAGAAGGCTGGTGAACATTTTTTTTGTTGTTATTCCACAAACATCTATTTTAGAGTAGATGCTTTGAGTGTAAAAAACAAAAGTCATTAACAATTTTAAGCACAAAATAATTTTAGGGTTCATCTAAGTGTGACATATACAATGGTATACATCAATTTTATTCATCAAAAAAGGAAAAATATGAGAACAGGAAAAAAATAATATTAAAAATGGATTTGAGGAAAAAGAGGAGGAAAGAGGAAATAGAGAGACAAAGCCAACTTCAGCACATGGACTATAAAATTAGAATCATGAAGTTTTATCTCACAGGTTCCCTTTCCCCACTGTTCCAGGAATATATAGGCCTTACTGCACATTTTAGGACATGGTTTTTTCTCTCTGTAGATGACACATTAAGGGCCATCACATTTTCACAATGCATTAAGTGACCACCTGGGCCCCACATTTTCTTTTTAACTGTCCTTTTCCTCCACTGGTGTCTTGCTTGTCCTTCTCGTCGCTCTCTCCAGATACCTTCGCTATTGTTGTTATGAATTCAAAGTAAATTCCTTTCATTTTTTTGCAAAAATGAGTCTTTCTATTAACTGTATGGCTTATCCTAAAAATGGAGCCTAGAAGAAAGTTATTTTAATTACTTTCCTCAGTCTAGGAAAATGGAAGTGAAAAGGAAAGTCTCAGAAGCCTCTACCCATACTCACATATTATTTTAAATTTTTATTTGGTGATTTTGAGACAGGGTCTTGCTAAACAGTGTAGGCTGACCTTGAGCTCCCTTTGTAGTCCAGCCTCCTCTTGAATTCACAGTGATTCTCCTACCTCAACCTCCCAAGTGCTAGGATTATAGGGGTGTGCTGCCATATCTGGCAAATAAGTAATTTTTTAATTAATGAATACCATGGTTGGAAAAGCAGATGTATTTTTGTGTAAAAAAGCTTTCATGCAATCAAAACACACAGAGAAATATGTACAGTTTCACTTTTTTCTTACCAAATAAGAACTCCAACATGTGCTATGAAGCATCACTCCTGTATCTCCTTTTTCAATTGCTAGCCAACATTCACAGAAGCAATTAATAGACTTAAAATACTATTTATATCATGCACAAGAAAGCCTTTCCAGGAAGTACACATACTGTTCTCAGATCCCAGAGTCAGACATGCTTGGGTCATTGCCATAATTCATGGCCCTGGAGATCATAAAGTGCATCTCCCACGACTTCACACTTTGCTGTGAGGTGTGCTATTGAAGGCCGCGGAGTCTTACTACCTCACAGGGTCTACATCCATGATTTCCCTAAGGAATTGAAACTCCTCCAATATTTTAATAACACTAAATTCTTCTCACAAATAATATTCTAAACAGTAAACTAGCTGGATTAACAAAATTTAGGTTTCTAAATAAATGAAAAAGAAGTTTAAAACAGTGCACCATTCACAGATGACAGGACACTCTACTCGAAAGACCCCAAAAACTACATGAAGAGACTTGAAGATTTAATAACCAA
The DNA here is from genome assembly GCA_004027025.1 of Myocastor coypus. Lineage (NCBI taxonomy): Eukaryota > Metazoa > Chordata > Mammalia > Rodentia > Myocastoridae > Myocastor > Myocastor coypus. The sequence continues at coordinate 28,503 of PVJA010014719.1, read as the reverse complement.
ATTCAGCAACACTGCAGGATGGAAAATCAAAACAAAATCCATAGCATTTCTGTATACAAGCAACAAAACATACCAAGAAAGAAATTAGGGAAACCATGACTTTCACAATAATATTCAAATGAAATACTTAGGAATCAATTTAACAAAAAAAGTAAAAGACCTACATAGTAAATAAAAGACCATGGAAAAAACATCAAAGAAGGCCAGAAAATGGGAAGATAGCCTTTGCTCCCAAATAAGAACAAAAATTGTGAAAAAATGTCCATATTCCTAAAATTGTTATACAGATTCAATACACTCCTCATTGAAATACCATCAGCATACCTCACAGATCTAGAAAAAAATTCTTGAAGTTCATGAGGAACTAGAAGTGACCTAGAATAGCAAAAGTAATCCTGGGCAAAAAAGAAAGACATGAGGCATCACGATTCGTGACATAAAGCAGACCTGAGGATCAATGGAACATACTGAAAGTTGCAGAGACAACTGCAAACACACTCAGCTACCTTAAATTGTAACATATTGGGAGAGTTGTCCAAGTTTAGGTAGGTCTAAAGCATCATCTGCTCCCTCTATCAGGAAGGGAACATCTTGCCTGTATTAGAGCCTGATAGTGATCCTCCAAATGCTCCAGGGAAATTCTGTAATGACAAGATGGAAACTTGGGAAGTCATATTCAGTCTTTCACTTCTATTCTTTTTGTTTTGTTGGTTTTTACTCTTCATTTTTTTTTTTTTTTTTTTTTAGGGAAGGGTCTACAGGGTGTTCAGCGTTGCACCACTAGATCGGACTCGTAGTGATCCACCTGTTTATAGCCCCCCAAGAGCTGGGATTACAAGTGCATGCCACCACACTAAGTCTCAATTGCTCTCTCAGTGTGTCCCAGGGGCAGGGCCAGAATGGCAGGACCATTTCACTTCTAGTCTTATTACTATACTCTCCATTATGAAAAAGAAAAATTTAAAAATCTAGTAAAGAAAATGTATACAAATCGTTGCACACTATGTATTTAGTTATACATAAGTAAGGCTTCTTAAAAGAAATGCAGTGCTCTTGTAACACATCCCTAAGCTTAAGCTCAGTAAATTGTACTTCAAATATGAAAAATACATTTGCTCATCAATATTTTCACACATTTTCCAAATTTAGCAATTACTTTGAAAAATGCTTTTAAGATCAACGTCTCTGCTTTGCTTTCAAAAAATTATATTTTTGTTTTGAATTTAATTTTCACTGTTTGGAGTTGATACTCTTTAATATCACGTAAATGTTATTAGTGACTTCATTTATGTTTTGTGTTCTAATAATAAAGTTACGAGGCAAGAAATAAGAGGTAATCTGTAACTTACTGAGACATTTATGTAAATAAAAATTATAAATGGCTAAAGAATAATAAAATGTTTATAGGCAAAGAATAAAAGCTAAATGACAATACATATAAAAACATTACTTCGTAATTATTTTGTGTTTCCCATAGGTTCAAATCGCCACCACCCAGGTGGACAACAAGATTCAGTAACTACTTTTTTCTCGCTCTTTCCTCTCATGATTTGCATTATATGTACACCATTTTTCTGTTAGTATTTTGATTTATAAAAGACGTCTCATTTTGGACAAAGGAAATGGATTTGGGAATTTATGGACTCTTACGGGAAATACACTGCAGCAATCAATTAATAAACAAATAAATTTCTACCCTATTTTCTTATTTATGCTTTCAAAATAATAACTAAAAAGCTAATAAATTACAAAAAATTTCCTGGTAAATGTAAGCAAAAATAACGCTTTGCTTACACAGAATGTAAAGGTAATAATGTAATCACGGGTCCACAAATTCTTAAACAGGTGCTATAGAAAATATTTTTCAAAATACATGAAAACTTATACAAATGGAAACATTGTAATAAAAGGTAAGTATAATGCAAAATAAATTAGAAAAGATGAAATAGAAAGAAAAACAGACATGAGACTTGTATGAAAAATATAACAGAATGACAGTCCCAAAGTAAGTATATTAGTGGTATATTAAATGTGAGTGGGTTAGACAGTCCAATTCAAAGGCAAAGAACACCACAACAGACTATAAAAATATAGCCTAACTTATAAAGTATAATTCATAATAACATACATTTTCAAAAAATTATTACATAGTGCCAGCCAAATAACTCAGGGAATTAAACACCTGCAAGTGGGCACAGGGACTAGAGGTTGAATCTCCAGGTCTGCGATGCCAGCCCAACCCCCAGGGCACACTGAGACAGCAATTGAGACTGGGCAGGGTGGCACATGCCTGTGGGGATGCTGTAAGCAGGTGGATCACTATGAGTCTGACCTAGTAGTGAGACCTTGAACACTGAGTAGATCCTTTCCTAAAAATACAAAAAAAAAAAAATCAGTAAAGAGTGGATTATTAGATATCATAATGGTATTGCAAAGGGAAAAAAAAAAAAAAAAAAAAAACCTGCCTCCACTAGGAGGCACTCAACACAACATTACCTGAATTTTAATCTTCTTCATAAAAATCTCAGAAAAGAAAATTTACAGAAATGTTTCAGAAGGTGAGAGGTATGATAGGTAAAGTTCATTCAAAGTAGGGAGGACCATTGTAAGGAACATTTATTGCAACGTGTCTTTTGCTGTAATAAAAATTTATATTCAAACAGATGCTGGGGAGATTGATCAGAAGAACAAGCACTTGCCTGGCAAGCAAAGGGTCCTCAGTTCAATCCCTGGATATATATATATATATATATATATATATATATATATATATATATCCAAACATACACTGTTTCATTCATTGATCATCCACATATATATTTTCTACAAGACCCAATAGGTAGACAATGAACTATGCAAAATGCTTTTCCATTAGATGCACTCACCAAATATGTATAGCTGGAGGGCCGGAGAGATAGCTCAGCAGACTAAGCACTTGCCTAAGGCAAGCACAGGGACCCTGCCTTAGTCCCCTGGTACTTCATGCTCAAATAACCCCCTGCCCCTGGCGGGTGGGCACACAGAGCCAGCAACCTGATTTGCATGTTGTGGCACAGGGCACACATGTAATTCTATCTCTGGAGAGGCTGAAAACAAGAAGAACACTATGAGTCCAAGCTGGTCCTGAGACCCTGTACCAAATACATTTAAAAATAAAAAAGTAAAGCAGGAGAAGCTATAGTAAATCAGACAAATGTTTATTTAATTATAATAAAGAACACTTAATATTATAGAGACATCAGTAAAAGGAAAATGTTGCATTTATAACTGAAAATACACATAAATAGAAAGGCCTGACAGCATTAAGCAAAAGTGACATAAATGAAGGTACAAAAGAAATCTTTACAATAATAATTGGAGACTTCTGTACCCCCTTTTCATTAATATACATAGCAACCATAAAGCAATAAACAATGTTTAAATCAAAAAGACCTATTAAGTAAGTCTGTTATACCCTTGATCTCCCAAATACAAATACATATTGTTCCAAAATTCAGATGAAATATTTTTACAATCAGAAAGAATATGAAGCTATAAAGCAAGCATCACCAAATGTAGAAGATAAACAATCATACCACACACATACTACAGCCACTGTTAATGAAAATGGGAATTACTGCCCAGAAAAGTGCAACTTTGTGGGAGCAACATCCCGCTATACACCTAATGGGTCAAACGCTAAGTCACAGAACTCTAAATACCTTCCAGTCTCCAAAGAAGGAGTCTGTCCCCGCCCTTAGTTTATCAATGTTAAAGCCAGCTTGCCCTTTCTTTGAAATACTGAGCATTATCAATTATAGGGCAGAATCAGAATTATCAGTAAAAGAAAAGCAAAATGAAACAGTTAAAATACTTAGGGTAACAAATCAAATGATGGGGCCTAGCGGGATGGCTCAGTGGTCTAAAGCCCCTGCTTGGGAAAGCTTGGGCGGCTTCAGGGACCGCGGTTTGATCCCCGGAACCATATGCTGTGTCAGCCCTGCTCTCGGGGCGACCTGAGCCGGCCATAAAAATGAGTGAATAAACAAACAAAGGTTCTGAAACAAGAAAAAATAAATAAATAAATAAATAAATTCTTTAAAAAAAATCAAATGATGACCCACAAAAGTGACTCTATATGTATATATACATATATATATATTTATATATGTATATATACATATATACATACTCTATATATGTATACATATATATACTCTCTATATATACTCTCTATATATACTATATATATATATATATATATATATATATATATATATATATATCGGTAATTTTTCCTTACATTTCCTCTGCCCCTCTACAACTTGGTGATAGACTGGAGGCAATCTACCCAACTAATAGGTGCTAATTAATATGTCACATGATTCATTACTCTGACTGGAAAAAAAGTAACCATTGCTCAAAAATTTGACAAGATGATGTAAAAATCTCAAAAGAAAAATTCCTGGGGCAAAATATGAAGTTTTAGTCAGTGGTTCTCACTCTTTCTAATGCTGTGACGCCGCAGTACAGTTCTTCATGTTGTGGTGGCCCCAAACCAAAAAATAATTTTGGTGGCTGCTTCAAAACTGTTATTTTGCTACAGTTATGATTTGGAATGGCTTTAGGCGACCCCTGTGTTTTGGTCGTTCGACCCCTCCTGAGGTCGCGACCCACAGGTTAAAAACCACTGCTTTAGACATACAGTAGGCCTCCTAGACCCTGGGAGGAATGGTGAAAGTAATATTAAGTGGATCTTAAGATTATTCAGAAGCACTCAGAATTATAGGGTAATGATAAAAGCCTTGTGTATGTCAGAGCAAAACATATCTGTGACAAGCACCTGAGACGATCTTAAGTAATTGCCATCACAGGTCTAGATGTAGTGGATGCATCGAATGCTACCTGAAGAGTTTATATGGTTGGTATTAGTTATGGCTCATAGAGACAGATTTAACATGATGCATAGTATAATAATATATATGAAGACATACAAATACATTTGCACTTGGGTTTACAATGTAAGCTCGCAATGGCCACCTACAGAGTCACTTAGGAAAGAGGGCAAGTGCAACACATATGAAGGATCCAGCTGCAAGTTAAAGGCCCAATTGTGAAAGCTGTCTGATTTCTTCATTCATTTCATCTGGGACCTATTGGCTATTTAGGAGAATACTGTTTAGTTCCCATGCATTTGCATAGTTTATGTGGCTTCTTTTATGGTTAATTTTCAGTTTCATTGCACCATGATGTGAGAGTGCACATGGGACAACTGCAACTCTTTTACGTTTACTTAGCCATGCTTTATTGGCTAGTGAGTGGTGCGTTTTGGAAATAGTCCTAAGTGCTGTTGAGAATCATTTATATTTTGCTGTTGAATGAGGTCACACTATAGATATTTATCAAGTCCATTAACTCAAAGAAAGGTTTCCACTCAAATATTTCTTTATTTTTTTTGGGGGGGTGTCTAGATAACTTATGCATTTGTGAATGTGGGATACTGAGGTCCTCCAATATCATGTTGGTGTTTATTTGATTTTTCATATATATTATTATTAAATGAAATTATGTGGACTAGTATTTGATGGATATATCTTTGTAATTATTAACTCTTCCAGTAGAAACATTCCCTTAACTAGTTAACATATATGCACCTTCTTCCTTTTTGTATCAGTCTTAGCTTGAAATCCACTCTATCTGAGATTAGCGTAGCAGAATTCCTGTTTTTTCATGGATTCCCGTTGAAAGAAACATTGATTTCAGTCCTTTCATATTTAATCTTTACCTCTTTGAATTAAATGTTTTTGAATTAAATATGCTGTATATTGTTGGGTTTCCTCACTCACTCAGTTCTTTCAGTCTGTGCATTGTAATTGGAGGACTGGCACTGCTCACATCGAGAGTTACTGCTGAGCAGGATTGTCTTAGCCTTGGCGTGCATTATTTTCTATAAAGTCCAAAGAAGAGAGAAGTGATACAAAAGCTCTTAATGGGAGTAGAAGGATGTTTATAAAATTACATAAATGTAGGACAAAATGCTGGCCAAAAAAATTGAAGATAAAGAAAAATAGGAGACAAAAAATATACAGGACAAATGAAGAAGTAACTAAAAAGAGAAGATAAATAAAAAAAGAAAAGATTTGCAGAAAGGAAAAAAAAAAAAAAAGAGGAACATTACCCAAGCCTAAAGATACTTGTAAAGATAGCAGGAAGAAAGAAAAAAAATGGCAAACAAAAAATAAAAACAAAAACAAATAAGCAAGCTTAAAACAAAATAAAAACACTAACAAAAGAATATATACACACAAATAAAATTTAAAAATAAATAAACAAAACTTTTTTTACAAGAGCAAAGAAAACAATGTCTCTAGGATATCAAGCCTGCAATTATTATCTGTTGTCCACAGATTTATGCCAGTTTTCAGTTGAATGAGTGACTCTACTTTTCCTAGCAGAAAAAGGAGACAGGCATTGTTCAGATCCTTACTAGCAAACTGGCAAGAGAATTACTTTCAATTCACGTTCTACATTTTAAAATCCATTAAGCCGGGCGTGGCAGGTCGCCTGTAATCCCAGCACTCGGGAGGCTGAGGCAGGAGTACTGGTGTGAGTTCGAGACCAGCCTGGGCTACAAAAGTGAGCTCAAGGCCAGCCTCAACTGCATAGTGAGACCCTGTCTCAAAAAGACAAAAAAAAGAAAGAAAGAAAAGAAAAATCCATTAAAATTCTAGCCAACTCTGGCCTCTGGCTTCTGGCCATGGAACTGTGGCCTGAGTTGTTTAACCTATCATACTTTGGTGTGTGCTCATCTTGCCTGCATGACCACAAGTCCCTGAGCACAGACATCTTCAGTGGTAGTCAAGAGAGAATTTTGCCACTGAGTTCTGTGAGATGAAACCAGCTCACAGCTACTCATAGTTCCATGGTAATTGTCTGACCATGGGCTCCCTCCAGGGGAATGGCAGACTCTGGATTTGAGTCACTCACCAGCTACTGCATAGTGGTCCACTGCTCTGTTCCACTCGTGTATTTCTCTCTCTGATGGCCTCTGGAGCACGATGCTTTTTACTCTATCTCTGTAGATTCTAAATTCATCCTTATTTCTCATGAGCCAATAGCCAGTAACCAGGAGCTGAAGAGGAGAAAGGACAGATGGCCCCTTCCTTTTCCTACATGGTGTCTTGTAGTGTTCAATTTCTCTCTAGGCTCCAATTTTTCCAGCAGGTATTTTCCATGATTATGATGGGAGTGATTTCTCTTTGAATTAATTCATTGAGCTAGACAGTGCAAGCTCTGAACTTCAAGTATGTTATTCTGGTAGCCAATAATTTTTGAAAGGTGCAGGAACATTAAAATTCAGTCTTTCGTGTGAACAGAAGTAAAAGTATCTTAATAGAATATTAGCAAAAAAGTGTAAAAGTCTGTCATAATCCTATTTATTCATATAAGCTTAAATGAAAATTATGACATAAAATATCAGCAAACACATTAAATATGCTAAGACATGATTCTTTAGTAACAAAAAACTAATAAGTACAATCAGACCTCACCTTAATGAAATAAAACTCAAGCTAGGGATATAATTCAGTGATAGAGTACTTCCTACCAAGAATTAAGGCCCTGGGTTCAATCACCAACCTTGGAATTCATTTAAATTAAAAGAAATAAAGCTCAATGAAGTAAGGGCTAAAGTATTGCAGGACAAGTTTTTTTTTTTTTTTTTTTCGACTTTTTGAGACAGGGTCTCAATATGCAGTTCAGGCTGGCCTTGAGCTCACTTTTGTAGCCGAGGCTGGTCTCGAACTCGCACCGATCCTCCTGCCTCAGCCTCCCGAGTGCTGGGATTACAGGCATGCGCCACCAAGCCCAGCTTGCAGGGCAAGTTTGAACAATATCACAATAATCCACAGGACACAAAACTCTTTTGTAGAGGAATATAAATCTGTAAAGCAAAACAAATTCTAATATTAGAAGGAAATATTTAGAAATACAATTTTGTTAATATAAAGAATTCCTTCCAAATATATTATGAAATATTAAAATTTCAGAGTCTGAGAGACAATTTTAGAACATAAAATATTGTCTGTTCTTTATTGAATAGTGCTCATTGTTATCAATGTATACTTTCCAGAGAAATATAATAATAAGGATAAAGGAAAATACATGGTTATTAAATGAGAAAAATGGAATTTTGCATAATTGCAAGAAACAAACTATGCAGGTCACTTTTCATAGAGCAAATATAAGCATTGTCTCCATAAAGAAAATTCAAACTTTACCTCGGAAACAGATGCAAAATAGAACTGAATGTTGGAGTGGTTCATTCCTAACAAGTGCTGTATTCCTGACTACACTGTTTTACTGGGTGTTCAGAGGTGACTTGGTCCACATTAGGGTTGATAATTGGAACATCAGACTTACAATGTAAAAAGAGCTAACAATGATAGAGCAACCTGTGGAAAAAACAAAACAAAGGGCAACAATGAAGAACAGCATTGCTAGTGTCCAAAACCAAACTGTAGATGACTTTGATCCTAGGTTTTGACCATGAACATTGCTCTATTGGACACAAATCCCAAAGCTGACAAGTATTAATTGGCAGAATCCAGATTCCAAACCATCTTTTTCCTGTTATGGAAAATGTCAGTTTTCATATGAATTTTTTTTTTTCAGGATTGGAGTTCCAACTCATGATCTTGTCCTTGGCATACAGGCACTTGTGCCACAGAGCTCTCTCCTCAGCCCCATGAAATATCTTTAAAAGTATATAATTCTGATGTTTTATGTTTGGAGTTAATCTTTCCTAATGATTCAGATTTATCTGCTAAGATTACCAAACAGTAACACATGATGATTTAGAGGGAAAGCATGTAGTTCATGAACTTCTCACAGATGATACATTCGCTTGCACATTTAGATAATTCATATCATATTTCTGGATTGCTTATATAATTTATTATTTTCTATGCAATTTTAGAAAGTCTATAACTGCTTTCTATTTCATTAATTATAGAATTTCAAACTTCTAAACAATTTCAGTAAACATTGGAGTTTAGAAAATATATGAATTTATACTATGCATATAAATCCATGGAGAATAAAACTATATCACCCTATATACTTTATTTTTTTAAATATTTTAAAAGAATTTTATTTTATTTATTTATTTACTTTTTCTTGTTTCAGAATCTTTGTTTGTTTATTCACTCATTTTTATGGACAGCTCAGCCCGCCCCGAGGGCAGGGCTGGCGCAGCATGTGGTGCCGGGGATTGAACCACGGTCCCTGAAGCCACCCAAGCTTTCCCAAGCAGGCGCTTTAGACCACTGAGCCATCCTGCCAGGCCCCAATATACTTTAAATGCTAGAAGATTTTTATATATTACATCATGTAGTATGTACCATGTATTATATGCATACTATGTATATATATATATATATATATATATATATATATATGTTATTTCATACATATTATATAATATTATGTGTATATCATTTTTGGCAGCTGAAAAAATATCCAGAATGAGATCTCATGAATGATGTAAATTTTCTTTTGCTGAGATTTCCAATTAACTTTTCCTTCTTAAGAAAGGAAGGAGTTATGTGAGAAAAAAAAAATGGAAAATGCCTCAACTGAGTTATTTCTATACAAAGCATCTGTCTTTTGTCAATTCTATTTAAAACATAACGAGTAGTTTCTTTTTAAATAATTCCTATTTACACAATTCCCTTTAAAAGAGTAATAATTAGGCCATAATTTTCTTTTTATTTATCTGTTTACGTTTTTTTGACACAAGGTCTCACCATGTAGTTCAGACTGGCCTAGAACTCACTATGTAGCTCAGGAAGACCTTGAACTCTCAGCTCTCCTCCTGCCTCAGTCTCCCCAATGTTGAGACTACAGAGACACACCATCATAGCTGGTGATAATTTTAATTTTCTTAATAGTTTTGTTAGGATAAAGTGTTGAAAGAAGTGCTGAATTTTATTCCATCCATACTGCACGTAAAAGCCCAGACAACCTAGAAGATGAGGCAGCTTTCACTCTGTTTAGGTTTTATGCAATATCCATTCTGTCATATTAGTGTCTATCATCTTCAGCAACATGACTGGCGCTGTGTCTCCACTACACCAACATTTTAGCCTACAAGAAGGAACAACGCAGAAGAGATAGTGAACAAAGACATCTAGTGAATAAAGGCACTCTTCTCCAGGACCACAAAAAAAAAGCCCCAATTCTATGGTTATTTCCCCCAATCCTTAGAATCCTCAGGATTATTCAGTAGGCTTAGTCACTGGTTTTACATAAAGAGAAACTATCCAAGTGATCTAATTTCGCAGTCTGCCCATTTTCTTCACAGACATGCTCATGTATATGCCTGAGTGCAAAAGTAATTCAGAAATGGGAACTACACATCATACACCTATGCTCTGATCTGAATGACGATATCATCCCCCAAACTCTTATGATGGAAACTAATCTCTCATGTGATAGCAGCAGAAGGTGAGGCATTTGGCTGTGGCCTAAGCTGTGAGCCAAACATCTTCCACTGTGTGCCATGGAACAAAGTGCTACCCATTAGAACTTAGAACAAGAGGACAGATCTGCTAGAACATTCATGTTAGACTTCGAAACTATGCAAAACTGGAGACAGAAGAAGATAAGAAAAGGAGAGGAGAAAGAACTGAGCTGTGTTTTGTACATAGACCAACTCTGCATGTGGTATTCCTGGGCTATATGTATGCACTAATAGAAATTAACAACTGAAAAAAAGTCATATGAACTTAAACTATTATATTATAGTATTTTGTTATATCAGGCCAGACAAACAACCTAAATATGTAAAAGTGATAAATCAGGAAAATGAATGGACAATCGAAATGTCTTCCATACATCTATTGTGCAAGGATCAGAATGCTCAGATTCCTTGAGTTTGTTTCTCTTTCTAATCCTACAATGTCCTTGAGGAAGGAGTTGGGGAGGGGACATAAAAAGATTTAGGATGTATTATGGTCATGCACTAGCTTCTCTACACTTAGCTGGTTCTGGGGCCTGGAGTCCATCAGTACGACCAATAACCCTGAGGGCCACTGACCTGTGTAATTGCCCCTTGGTGATCTATGTGAGCCTGAGGAGATGGTGAGTCTGAGATCTGGCTGTGAGTCAAAACGTGGAGTCCAAAGCAGCAGGGCCTCGTGCTCAGACTCAAAGATGATCATCAGGGTAACATGACCATAGACCCAGAGCAAAATAATATCCGTATTAAAAGATAAATGAATACATAAATAATATTTATTGAGATAAGAGAATGGATAATGCATGAAAACTCCATTAAAATGGCGAGAACCTTTTGAGACAATAATAAAAGCAGACTTTGTTGAAAGTTGAATAAATTAATTGCACAGAGGTTCTGAAAGCCACCTGATTCTCTTTTTTGTGGGCCCATGGTTTCCTCTTCAAGGATGCTCCCCATTATGTTCGTTAACCTTTAGGGCCACGAATGGAGTAGGAGGCTCTATTCATTGTGGAGATTCCATAATTTCTTAAGCCAAGCTTTGCAGTTCCAGTTCAGGGAGCCTGCAGTTAGAGATAAAGGATCAGGTTACTTTGGGAGTTTATGAGTTCTTTGTCATTTATCCAACACACAGCTTATTTGTTCTTGTTCAGCACACATACAAAGCAAATCAAAGAATCACAGTGTTCTCTTCTCGAAATAGTCTTAGCTTTTAACTAGCTTTTGTGTACCCATTTCTTCCCACTTTATTCTAATGAAAGTTCGTATACTTCATAGTTTGCAGTAAACGACAACATAGTTCCCTTGATATTTGATGTAAGTTTAGTTATATTTTTTTTCCTCAGAAGTCAATGTGTTTGAGTGACATTTTTGTACATTTCCACTTTAAGGGCATAAAAAGTGAATTGGATCGTTCCACTCCGGGAAGACCCTCATAAATGAAATTTTCCTTTCATAGTGTCTTAAAAGCCTATTAAACTTTCTCCAAGGTGTTGCAATGTCCATAAAACAACAGAAAATGGGCAGTATACATTGGCACTGTGACCCTTCTAAAATACTTCTCCAAGTGTATAGCCTCAGTAATGACATGTTCTGCTTTTCACGTTATTGAACATTTTACCAACAACTATTTTCTGATTTCCAAGTATATACTGGCTAACCTGCTTTTCAATGCCACATATTTCAGGTTTCTGTTACAGCAGCATAGAATTTGTAACATTAATATCTATTTTAGTAAATTCTAGGTTATGGTGACAAAAAGACATACTATACAAGAAGATAAATAAAAGAATTACCTTCTACAACTTCTAGAAGCAGTTTGCTGTCATACTTTCAGACAGACAGGAAATAAAAACATTTTTGGATGAAGATGTTATGTTTTAACTTTAAAAAGTACTTTGAGACCGTCACTTGAAAAAAGCATTCAGGGCCCGGCAGGATGGCTCAGTGGTCTAAAGCACCTGCTTAGGAAAGCTTAGGCGGCTTCAGGGACCACAGTTTGATCCCTGCCACTACATGCTGTGCCAGCCCTGCCCTCAGGGCAGGCTGAGATGGCCATAAAAATAGATAAATAAACAAACAAAAGTTCTGAAACAAGAAAAACTATAAAAAATTCTTGAAAAAAAAAAAAAAAGAAAAGTAAAAAGCATTCAAAAAAAGGTCCACAAAGGATATTCTGTAATTAAATTCAGTGATAGACTTTTTACTGCTATTATTTGCCTAAATTATTTTCCCACACCTACTCTTTCATACACAACTTCTACATTTGATATATCTTCTCACACCTTGAATTCCTTTTTCTCAATCCATCCGAATCCATTCTTTATTATTCTGTTTACTAAGATGTTGTACTTTTCTAAATTCTAGAGTTTCTTGTCCATTTGATTTTATTATTTTGTATGGTATTAGCTTTTAATTTTTATCTCTATTTTCTTATATTTTTCTTCAAAGCTGAATTCTGCACTTCAGACTGCCTGTATAATTTCTTAAAATCACAGATCCATTCTTGGTTCTAATATAAGAACAATGTTCAGTCTTAAATTCAGATGTCGTGTCATTGTTTATGATACATTATATGTCCTACACAAAATCTTCCTTATTCTTCTTGCATCAATGTTTAGCACATGACTTAATGTTTACATCAAATGTTAGAAAGAAACAATGTCAATAGGGCTCACTATTACATGAAGACTTGGTCTTTGCATTTCCACATAATTCTGTGCAATTTTGCAGTTATACCTAAATCACAGCTTCTGCCTCTTGTAAGTTTCCTATTGAGCAATCATCATCCCCCACGCTGTACCGTGTTAGCAGAACTTATCCGACAGCACTAAGTAGGACATGGTCTGTCCCTCTGGGGATCAACTCCTTACAGAGAAAATGCCTACCAAAGAATTCAAACATGAGGAGGAGAGCAGGGAAGGTGAAAATAGAGACTCCTGTGATGGGAAGGGCTTCCCTTGTGCCCATCTAGTCATAGAGTCCACAACAGCCATGTGCCATTTTTCAGATGTGAGATTTTAAAAGTACTGAAGACAATTAAGGAAACTTAAAAGGATGATAGAGATGCATTTTGAATTGTTCTAAATTGATTTTTCTTTTTAGGAAAAGGATGTATGAAGCCACCATACATGGCTGTGTTGTCAAGAGTCCCATCTAAGTCTTTTGTCTTTTCAAATTCTGCATCTCACTTCCAACTCATTTATGCTTTCAGCTGTTCTCTAAATGTTATGACCAAAGGTTGCAGTCACATTTTAATTTTTTAAGTTATTATGCTAATAACAAATTGTCCTTAATTCTCCTAAATTTAGAAAATTACAACATCTTAGTAAACAAGTAAGCCTGTGGCTTTTTTTTGTATCCTAGATGCTATACTCCTGTGTCATCACTATTTTTTTTTTTTTTTTTTTTTTTTTTTTTTTTTTTTTTTTTTTTTTTTTTTTTTTTTTTTTTTTTTTTTTTTTTTTTTTTTTTTTTTTTTTTTTTTTTTTTTTTTTTTTTTTTTTTTTTTTTTTTTT
>PVJA010014719.1:0-14390 GCA_004027025.1 Myocastor coypus | reverse complement strand
AGAAAATTTCAAGGCAGTAAGAGAATTCCAAGACTTAGCTTCCCCAAAGTTTCCCTTGACAGCTCCCGTGCTTCCTGCTATTTCTGGAAATCAGAGACAAAGTAGGTCAAATAACCAGAACTAAAAACAATAAGACATATTGCTCAGCCTTGTAAGATCACTATGATGCAGAGAAATGTTCACTTATCTGCACATAAAAATGAACAACAGACCATGCTATGGAACATTATTTAATCTTACTAGGAAAACTTCAAAGTCTTTTCTTTCTTAGTTAACGCTTCCAGGCTATGCCACTGTTTATGAGGGCCCCATCCTCATCCATTTCATTTGTTTCACCACCAGTTGTGTATGGAAATTTGAAGGGATTCTAGTTAATGCCGTTATGTCATTGTGTGTCAGCATAATCAGAGATCATGCAGCATCTCTGCATCTGATGATTTGGACAGGAACAGCTCACTTTCTTGGTCACTGGACAACTTTTGCAATAACTTTAATCTCACATGTGAGTTTGTAATACTTAGTAACAAAGTTATTAGATTTGTGGCTTTAGATATAAAGTACATTGATTAAAATTATTTCTAATTTCTAGTTCCTAATGTAAAATTTTCTATTCAGTTTTAACTTTGATACTATTAATAGTAATTTAAAGAGAAAGAAATAGAAACAACCTCAAAGATGAAAACAATAAAAATAATATAGGATTTAAAAATAAGATGATAGGAAATAGCTGGGCATGGTGGCACACGCCTGTAATCCTAGAACTTGGGAGGTTGAGGCAGGAGGATCAGTGCAAGTTTGAGACCAGCCAGGGCTACAAACAGGAGCTCAAGGCCAGCCTGAACTACCTAGTAAGACTTTGTCTCAAAAAGACAAAAGAAAAAAAAAAAGATACGAAATTACAGAAAAAAATATTTTCTCCTTAGCCCCATCCTGGTTGTAGCTAATATTTAGCTGATTAACAAGAAAGTCTTAGCCGGGCGTGGTGGCGCACGCCTATAATCCCAGCACTCAGGAAGCTGAGGCAGGAGGATCTGTGAGAGTTTGAGACCAGCTTGGGCTACAGAACTGAGCTCAAGGCCAGCCTGAACTGTAGGGGGGAGACCCTGTCTCAAACAAACAAACAAACAAACAAACAAACAAAACAACAAAGTCTTGTACTCATATTGTATAGACAAGGTAGCAAATGTATATGTCCTACTCAGAATACACAATATATTAACTCCTGAAACTGCCCTAGGGATTTGTTTTCAAACTCAGTTTCATTGTGATGCTTACCTGTTTTTAAAAAAGGAAAGATAGCATTATTTTAAAAATCACATCAATGTCAGAAGACTGAGAATTCAGTATCTGTTTATGCTATGTGTAAGAGTGAAAAGCTCACACATTGGTTATTTTGCTGAATTCAAGTACTGCAGCTACAGTCTTTGGTCTGGCATCACATAGGAGAAGGTCATTTACAGGCTTCTCCAAATGCAGCTTCTTTAGCTGCAGTGAAATAGCCATCTTGGACAAAATAAATGAAAGCAACGCAAAACAAAAAAAGGAGGGTATAAGTAAAGGTACTTGTCTGTGTGTGTGTGTGTGTGTGTGTGTGTGTGTGTGTGTTTGTGTGTGTGTGTGAAAAATATATGTATGTATATAGGATAGTTAGAATAGATATGCAACTACTTTCTCTTAGTTCACTGAGATGAAAGTTTTTGTACTGATATTGTTTAGAGAAGATGTCATGTCTGCATCTTGTACTTTGAATAATTACTAGAAAGATAATATGTAATGTATTAACTATTGTCCTACTAGTAACTGTCCTACTAATCTGTTTTGAAACTGTTTCATTGCCATTTTGTTTTTTCGCATTAAAATGAGAAAAAAAGTTTCACCATCACTGAAAAAAAAAAAAAAAAAAAAAACTTGGAGTCTTTCTCAGTGGTTAACTAATTGTAAAATAACTCTACATCAAATATTTTATCTAACTGCCTTTTTATGGTTTGTAAAGTTTAAGTGTTTATGGTTAGTGTACAACATAGTAATTTTTAATTAGTTTTAACAATTGCAAAATAAAAATACAAAAGGGGAAACTTTAACTTAGAAGATGCTCATTTCCACAAGTTATGCATGCGGATGGAGAAAAAACAGTACTTCTCAGGTGCCTGCTCTGTGCCTCTGGTGGTGAGTACTTAGCTGGTTCAGCAAATCCCTGCTAAACAATCACTCAGACAATTCTGAGAATTACAGATGATGAATGAATAGATAAAAAAAAGTGATAACTCAGTTCACTAGAGAAATGAAAACCATACAGAGATGCCATCTGACAGCAGACCAGAAAAAAAAAAAAAATGGCTATCATCAAAATTCTTTATTTTTCTTTAATGGCCAGCTCAGCCTGCCTTGGGGGTGGGCTGGCATAGCATGTGGTGCCAGGGATTGAACTGCGGTTTTCTTGTGGTTGCCTAAGCTTGCCTAAGCAGGTGCTTTAGACCACTGAGCCATCTCGATGGCCCCAAAAATTCTAATAGAAAAAAGAAATGCTGCCAAATCTGTAGGGAAAATTAATTCTTCTACATTGAGGGAGAAATTATAAACCGGTCAAATTATTATTAAAATCACTGTGCAGACTGCTCACTGAAAATAGAAATTTATTTGACGCAGCCATCTTTCTTTTAGTTATCTTATAAAAAATGTTTATAATATAGTTTGTAGAATCTAGATTTTGGAAATTGTTTTTTGTCCACCACCAGATGAATGGATAAAACATATGGCATTTATACAGAATGGAGTACTACTCTGCCCTGAAGAAAGATAAAATTGAGAAATTTATAGGTAAATGCATACAAATAGAAAACATAATATTAATTAAAATTAAGCACAAGTGCAAGATGACACATGGTATAGATTCTTTCATAGAAGTTCAAATGATTCCCCATATTGCCTATATAATTTTTCTAATAAAAATTAATTATATTTCTAAGCTGTTTTACTTAGGTTGCTAGTCTCTCTTCTTTGAAAAAGAAAAGCTTCACTTCTCTTTCTTTCTTTCTTTCTTTCTTTCTTTCCTTCTTTCTTCCTTTCTATGTGTAACTGAGCTATATCCCTGTTCCTGAAAAACAAAATGGTTTGTGTAATAATTTCTCTCTTTTTTCCAAGATAGAATATATTTTGTTGTTCTTCACAGTAACTATACTACTTGGAGGATAATGATAAGCAGTATATTAGCCTTTGTATATTAGCTATAAAATTTTGTCACAAAGTGTCTTATTTTCTGATAAAATGAAAATGAACAAAGGAAAAAAGAACAAATGCTATTACTCTTTGTTGGAAAGATATATTATTTAAGATAAATAAATGACTACCTTAATAATTTTCTAGTGTTCCTTCATTTGATATTTATATTAATCATTAGAAGTAGCACTTTCCAAATATTTCATTTTTTTCCTTTTGCTATTGTCAATAAGAAAAATAACTCCAGATGTTTTGATACAAAAAAGTCTATTGCTTTTATAATGATATACTTCTTTGTTATTTTTTACTATGATAATCTGTGGTGGTTATTCTACGTACCCCATTTTTGTAAAATGTTTATCAGTGTTAGAAATAAAAACTCATTTTTTCTCATACAGTTTTAATACTGTTTCAAAAATTTGCTGTTATTAAGTATAAATAATTAAGAGAATATTTAGGGTAACAGAAACAGAGATAAATTGTAAGATAAATTGCCAAGACTGCGGTTTGACCCCCAGTACCACATGCTGCACTGGCCCTACTCCCTGGCACCATGAGCCTGTGACCAAGACCTGGCGTGGTGGCGCACCTCTGTCTCAGGCCTGAGGAGGCTGAAAACAGAAGGGTCACTCTGCGTCTGAGCTGGCTGCATACTGAGACTGTACCAAATACACAAATTAAAAAAGGTTACATAAACTTGAAATTATCACTATAATCCAGACCATTAAATTTAGTCTATCTTTCCTTTCAAAAATACTTGAAATAAATAAGTGGCTGAAGTAATCAACCAAGAGCTGCAAAACAGCTTTAAAGTAAAGAAGCAGGGGCCTGGCAGGATGGCTCAGTGGTCTAAAGCGCCTATTTAGGAACTCTTAGGCGGCTGCAGGGACTACGGTTTGATCCCCGGCACCACATGCTGCGCCAGCCTTGCCCTCAGAGCAGGCTGAACCGGCCATAAAAATAAAATAAACAAACAAACAAAAGTTCTGAAACAAGAAAAAAAAATCTAATAAATAAATAAATAAATAAAGTAAAGAAGCAACAAGTTACAATAGAATTTTTTTTGGTGAAAATATGAAAGCAAATTAATGAAAGGCCACAGAAATCACAAGACGGATGCAACAGCACAATTTAACACTATATAAAACCATTACAATAGACTTAAAAAAAAAGCAAGGCAGAAAGTTCTGTGCGTGGCCCAAGCTTGTGATCCTAGCTCTCTGAAGCCAAGGCACAAGGATGAGAAGATGAAGCCTGGCGTTCCATGAAGACAGGCCTTGACTCAAAATAAAAAGATAAAATTCAGGGAGAAAGGCTCAGGCAAAGGCCAGGATTTCAGTCCTCAGTACTTCAGAAGAAACACAGTGCAGACACTAAACAAATACAGAAAATAATCTAGCTGAATTCCTATAAGAGATCAAAGTTTGCAGATTCTGTTTGAAAAATGACAAATAAGCGCCTGCTTATGCAGTGCTCAGCAGCCCAAGCTCAGTCCCTGGTTATGCAGACCAGCCCCGCCCGTGGCGTGCACTGAGACCACCACAGAGATGGGGCGTGGCAGTGCGCACCTGCAATCCCAGCGCTTGGAAGACTGACAACCGGAAGGTCATTGACTGTCAGTCCAACCTGTGTAGCATGACACTGCAGAGACCCTGTACTGAATACATAAAAAAAGAAAAATGAGAAATATACTAGATTGAATTTTACTTAAATATGAGGCTCTAAATAAAATGCTTCATATTCTTAAAGTACTCAGAAAACCTTAAAAATCTATGTAAGTGCAATATGTAATTACCAGTAAGATTTCCATTATCTTTACTTATTTTTAAGTAATAGACATCAATAATGAAACTGATGTGTGGCATTTATTTCTAATCCACAAAATCAGTATTTTCCAAAGCAGCCTCATATAATGAATTATATATAATGCCAAGCTTCTGATTATTTCTTGCACCATTAAAAAAATTAAACTCTTTGAAAAGTATTGTATATGTGAAATATAATTAATTTACTGAATTTTCCTATGAAAACATGACTGTGTAAAGCACAATAGACCAGTAGTTTTATAACAAATAGTTCAAAATTATGATAACAAAAATATGGCCAGGCCTATAATCCCAGCACTTTGGAGGCTGAGGCAGGAGGATTGATATGAGTTTGAGACCAGCCTGGGCTACAAAAGTGAGCTCAAGGCCAGCCTGAACTGCATAGTGAGACTCTATCTCAAAAAAAGACAAAAAAAAAAAAAAAAAAAAAAAAAAAAAAAAAAAAAAAAAAAAAAAAAAAAAAAAAAAAATTCTTCTACATTAAAGGGAATTTTAATTATTCACAATGCTTCTACTTCCTGAGAGTAAAGTAAGTGATTATTTTACCTTACTCCTTCTTTGCGATATTTTCTTTGATCACAGACTACATAGAAGATAATTAATCATAAATCAAAACATTTTAGTTCTCATGGAAACAGTATAAAGTAAAAATTCCAAGTATATCAAAATATAAATTTGCAAGTACCTAAAAAATTAATTCCTTACTTATTAAAGCAATAGCCTGAAATAATATTGAAAAAATAATTGGTCAGTGCCAGAAAATAGCTCAGAAGCTATTTGCCTGGCAAACACAAGGTTCTGAATTCAGTCCCCAGGACCCTTCCGGCCCACACAAACTTTTGATACTTCCTGAATCAGGAGAAAATAGACTAATTTGTTTCATTAAAAAGTAGCACCAAGTATCTTATTAAACTTCAACAACTACAGATAAAATAGGTGAACTAAAATCTCACTAACCCTAAACATCTACAAATAAAATAAATTAAAATAGATGCAAAACAGAAGAGTGGCTTCTCAGAAAGAAATAACTGTTGTTGCTTGGATTCAATCTAACGCGCCGGATCCGTTCTCACCTCAGTTCGTTTTCAGGCGGTCTGCAGGGCTCTTCAGGTTGCGCCATACATCACGAACGCATGCAGGACGTGTACTGCAGCAGCACTCTACACTTCAGCAGAGACGCCTATCCAGTGAACCCTGTTTTCCAACGGCCTGCCGCGCCAAGGTCGCGCTGTGTGCCCCAACCACCTCCCTTTTATTTGCAACACACGTCACGCTGTGCTAAGACAGATCCCTCTGAGTTTGAGTACATTTACAAGTCCTGGCTGCATTTCTAAATTTTCAACCATAAACTCAATACTTGATGGAAGCTAAAATAATTATATTTTTTCCACATTAAAGAAACCTCAATATCTGAGGTGAAAAATGTTTTCTATTATTATTCAAAAATGAATGCTGAAATGTTATTAAATATTTCAAAACAGTTATAAAGATGATTTTATGTTACATTCGTTAAATATATAAATACATTGTCACATTTTCTGACACTGAGTCATTTATAGAGCTGAACCAAAAATTCAAAGACAGTGTGTTTACATTTTTCCACCCGCTTTATGTCCTAGCAGTAGTGCTTTGATTAACACATTGCACAGTTAATACGCATATGTGACGTTGCTTGGCTTCCACATTGATCCACCTTCCTTCTCCATTTCTTGGTTTACGTCTTCTTTTCCCAAGAGACGCTACTCTATTTCCTACTTTCTTCTCGCTGAACCAGAGTCCTGGCTGACTACTTTGTCTGGGAGCCATGAGTATTACACTACCTGCATTTCACAAATGATTTTAAGATTCTGCTTTCTACTTACTGAAAGGATTTAAACATGGGATTCTTAGAAAAAGCCCGTTTTGCCCCAATTACCGGGATACGTTCTGCTTTTCACACCTCCAGCTGCTGGGATGAATGTACTGCAGAGGGCTTATGCTTCCACTGGAAGTGACATTTTTCCTTTTGAATGGGGTTAAAGATTGTCTCTTGTCCTGCCCATTTGCTAGTTCTCAAAAGTAATTTAAGTGAAAAGCTATATTCTGAAAGATATAATATGTCATTTATGTTTGTTTATTTCTGCTTATGTTTTCTTTGGATCCTTAATGTGAATTTGTTTTCTATTTTCTTATTTTTTAAAGAGAGTACAGAATAGTATTAAAACAAAAAAATGCAAGTACTACAGAATTTCACTTAACAAAGTAATAAGAATTTCAGAGTATCTGTTGTAATGCATAGTGTTGTCTTCCAACCAGTTATTCATATTAGCATATATACACATGCATACATGGAAGAAGAAAAAATGTATAAAAAATTAAGAAGAGAAAAAGTACCAACAATTGTAAAAAGGAAGCAAAGCAAATTAAGCATTATCTACTCCTTTCCATAGATCAGAAGATATGCACAGTACAGTTCTCTAAACCATTCTGCTTATATACATAGATAAGTCTCTTTCTTCCATTCCCTCACCTGTCCTCCTCAACTCAGTAACTCTTTCTTTTTGAAAAGGTTCATTCGCTTTTCCCAGTAACTGCTGTATGCTTCAGATTCAATTTTCTCTTTCAAGTTCTCACACTAAAGAGACAAGCAATGTTTCAACATGTGGGTCTGATTTATTTCAACCTTAATGTGAATTTTGTCTTTATCTTCATCCAACCTAGAGCTCCTTATTTTTAAGCTGCTAGATGCCACTTTCTATTTTCTCATTTGCAGAAATTCTAGTTTGTTCTTTGTTGCATTTATCTGTTATCTTTGAGTCTCCAACATTATTATTACTGGAGACCATATAAGAAGTGATTATACTACTTCATGTAGAGTTAATAATTCAGATCCTGCACTCTAATAAGATTTCTCAGTAATTCTTATACCTGTTGAAGGGTCTTTGTCTTAGTGGATATTTGGTTTATTTGTTAAAATCAATTTTATACTGTGTTCTAATGTGGTTTCATTTATTTTGTCAATTAAAACAGAACATTAAGGTCTTTGAGAAATTGTTGCTTGTTTTCTGCATTCACCAGCAGGGTCACCTCTTTGGCACCTACCACCTATATCCACCAGATAAATGCCATTGGAGATCTTTATAAATATTGCCATGGCTCTTGTACCACAATATATTTTGGCATGATTTTTTTTTTCTGGCAGAAGTATATATTAAATAATAATTGGCTTTGTTGATATACAATTTAATAGCATTTAGGTTTATCATTTGTTTTGTTTATTAGGACATGAGCTTTAAACTTAATTTCAGAGAATGCTAAGAAATTCTGGTCTAATTCATGTTTAATAATTGCCAAATATATCAAATATTTAATTGCTATGGTCTTTTAACAGGGAAATAGACAAGACTTGATTTAGTGTCTGAATTCACATAGTGCACACTTTCAAACTTATATTCTGCACAGAGAACTGTTCAGTTACACAGTGCTCAATTACACAGAGGTACGAATAGTAAGAGCTATTTTGTTATGTATTCTTTCCAGGGCTTTTAGGGAAGGATCATGCATAATGATGATTTCATCGTACCACAGGTCTCTACAATAGCAGTAGACAGCCATGAGTCTGCTGGGGAAGCATGCAGTAGGTGCGGAGATAGCAGCACCCCCTGTATCCGGCCAGGAAATTCATTCTGCAAACATTTGAACAGCAACTTGTGCAGACATTGAGGTATAGAGGAACACTGTTTCTATGAAAATAAATGTGGAGTAAGATTTGAAACATAAGTGAAGTTTGTAAATAAATGTTACCAAGAAGAATCCAAGAATTTGAGATGAAGAGACCATGGCAAATCAGTGAGGGAAAGAAGGTGTCTTGGATACTTTCCTCTCATTGCTGAGGCAAAGTATCTACTCAAAATTTCCAACAATAAGGAAGGCAAGGTTTACTTAGCTTACAGCTTAATGATGTTTCATCCATAATCAACTGGCTCCAGCGTGGGCTGGCATGGCACAGGGGTAACAGTGCACTGTGGCAGAAGATGTGAAAAGCAATAAGAGCAGAATCAGGGGAGCAAATCGCTTTTCTTCCCTACTATCATAAACAAGCTACCCACCCTAGGGCAGTGCAGCATCCACACCATCTCCCTGCCCTCCTGTTGCACAGGATGGTGATGTTTATAAAGTGAAGATCCCAGACAACTCCTGAGTCACTTAGTGAAATTTCTAGGCTTCCCAAGTTGATGTAATGAGTCAACCATAACAGAGGGATTCTATAGGAAGGAACATGGCATATGCACAGGATGACTTGCATAGACCTAAGGAGGAGACGAATTAGCCCTAGGACAGTAGTGCCCATGAGAAGGTCAAGGCACCAAGGCAGAGGGACAGAAGAGGGCAAGGATGCTTACAGAGCTGAAATAGAAATGAAGGACATAAATCCATGGGCCAAAAGGATCCTGGACTTCAGCTAAATATAAAGCCACTAAAATACTTAAGCAAAGAGTTAAATGTACAATACCAAAACTGAGCTGAGAGAAAATGATCTTTTGCTGTTATGAGGAAAGTAAATGAGGAGAGGAGACAATCAGTGTGAGGAAGATCAAATCAGAATGTGGTAGAGTTATTTAAGTGGTTCGGACTCAGGTAATATTAACAGGACTGGAGACAAAAGTCAGATTTGAGCAACTAATTTTTTGCAAAGTTGAACTGAATGTTCAGTGTATATATATATATTAAAAAAAAACCTTATTATATCTTCACCTTACATTATTCTTGCCAGAGTTTTTCTTCTCTCCTCTCCATACTATATTTTAGTTGAAAATTATTCTTTATTATTTTCACATAATAGAAAACTCATTTTTGGATATTAAAAATATCTAGCTAAGATTAATATCAACCTGATAAATTATCATGCATTTAAGTATGTCCTTTCTCTGTCTGGAACATGGCCTGAGACTGTCACAGAGCATCCAGGAAATGGTGAAATATCACATTTTCACAAATCACAGATCTCCCCACAAACCTCACCGCCTTTATCTCCTGTGGATATGGGAAAAAAGGAGGGAGGTGAAAAAGTGTGGCGGCAAATGTTCTAAATGTCTGGTGTTTTGTGATCTATAATTTGTATTTTTCTGATGGCAGTTATACTCAAATAACACGTTTCATTCTTTTGTCTCATAGACTGAAAACTTTTTGGAGAGAATGTTCCTCTTCCACAGAGGTCTTCAACCTTTGTGTTTTCTTGCAAAATTATAGCCTTCCAAGTTCTCCTTGGGAGGCATGGGTTTATCTTTTTTTTTTTTTTTTTTTCTCTAGAGACAGAGAAACTAATCCGGATTTGCCTGTGCCACTGCAGGATAGTAAAGCCAGGCCAGTCTTGTACCTTGAGACTTTTCTAAATAAGACCTATGAGCCTGTTTCTGCACTTCTCAAATTCCATAGCACAGGCCGCATGCTCACACACTCGTCACACCACCGGTCTCTACAGCAACAGTAGACAGCCAGGTGTCAGCTGGGGAAGCATGTGGTAGGTGCTGAGATGTCAATCTTGTCTCCTATATCTGTCCTTTCCTTCTGGTCCTGTAGAATCTTGTATGACTTTCTGAGCTAGTTCTGAAATAAGAGAAATTCCTGGCAATTGGAGAAAACAGAATGAGACAAAAGGAAAGGAATCTACTGAGTACTTTTAAATCTGAGACATTCTTCATTTTAATTTCAAAGATACATGTTTCCATATAAACTTAGAAATGTGTTAAGTGGTAGATCTAGCTGTTTGATCTTTCTTACCAAAATTAAGTATATTCCTTATCTAGCTACATTTTACATTTTAAACTGCATTTTCTACTTGCAATGATTTTCACAAGCTATGAATTTTTATAATCATCAGACTCAGCCAAAACTTCCTCTTACATTATGACTTAATTTTTAAGTGAACTTTACAATTTAGAGTTATTTTCCATACTTATCAGAAGGAGAAACTCATGCACATGCAAAGTGAAGTACTTATGCACGTTCATATGCAAAATATGAAGCAAATTAGGACCTCCAGCAGAGTACCAAGAGATTTTCTGAAACTAAGATAAGAACTCAGAATTCTGTAAACTGTAATTAAAATCTTGCTGTAACTTTCCTGGGTTAGAAATACCCATGTTAAGAAAATAAAATGTATGTCTCTATGCTCATAAAATTTAGCCTAAAAATGAATTCCTATTTTATTGTGTAGGTTGCTTATGCAAAGATGAAACATGAACTCAAGCTTTTCTTTGCTTAATGGCTGCATATAGTTTTTCAGTGCATTAACCTTTTCTATAATTTCCTGTGCACATTCTTCTCTTTAGAATCTGAGGGAAGGAATATCTCTTAGGTTTTGACAAA
Source organism: Myocastor coypus (assembly GCA_004027025.1). Taxonomy (NCBI): domain Eukaryota; kingdom Metazoa; phylum Chordata; class Mammalia; order Rodentia; family Myocastoridae; genus Myocastor; species Myocastor coypus. The sequence goes on along the minus strand of PVJA010014719.1, from coordinate 3,000 downwards.
TGCTTTTGGGTCAACCACACTGTGTTTTCATTTTGATCCTCAGAAAATATAGTTGAATATTGGTCTGATTAAACATTTTGAAATTCTTCTTCCAAAAGACAACATACCAAAAAAAATGATGTTTTGTAAAGGTCATCTGTAACTAACATTTGTCTACTATTGTGTTCGTGTTTTCTTTTTTGAAAAGAAGTTGGCATTTAACTCTGAAAGGCTGTGTGATGGCCAAGCACAAAAAAAAAAAAAAAAATGAGGAAAAAAAGGTAAATTCAGCCATTATACATTTTTTGTTAAGAAGAACGCAATGTTCAGATCTGAAATGCTCACCACCCACTCATGCATGACACTAGAAAGAAAATGACTGCTGCACTGCTAAAGAAATATTTTTCTGCTAACTAGCAATCATATTTTTCCTGAAGTCCTAGACAAAGAAAAATATGTTTTGTTCATGATTTGGTCACATCTGTTTTATTTTCTTTCAATCATTATCATATGAAAACTGAATTCCCAGCACTCTGAGATGTTTTTACTTTGAATTTCCAGATTATACATGAAAGCTAGGAACTTTGTATATTAGTTTGAGACTATTGCCTTTCTTTGGAAGGGGAGCTAAATATCCTCCTAAGGCTGGAATTAGAAGAAGTTGTATTATTACAGGAACCAGCCTAGGACCTGTCAACTCTGTAAACTGTCCAACCCTGCCCCTTAATAGTCAACAACACTTTCATAAAGGAGAACTTATTATGGCTATAATAATCTCATTTGTAAAATAAAAAGAGCAGTATGTATCTCTTGGGTTTATAAGTACAAAATGATAGCACTTTGCCATTACTTCTCTACTATAAAGATGTTGGCATTATTAAAATATTTCAACAAACTAAATTACATAATTTTTAATGTTTTTCTCACTATTTATGGATGCTAAGTTACCATGTTGTATACTAAATCAGCAGTGTATTGAATGGCACTTTAGTGGTCTGCTTCTAGAATCTAACTTCCACAGGGGCATTATACAGTTGAATAATGAAATATGATGTATAATCAAGTATTGTGTATTAACGTACCACTTGGGAAATTGGAATTGTCAGTCCCTGAGAAAATAATTAAAACCCATGCTTCCACGGAAAGATATTGAAATCCATTTCTTTGGTGAAATATACATGTGGGAAAGAATAAAATTGCTTTCTTTCTATTTTTTTTTTTTTTCATTTTAAACATAATCTAATTCTAGGAGCAATCCAATCTGATGTTTAAGGAGCAACACAACTGTTGATTATGAGCTTGAAACTATATTATCTTAGCCACAATTAGAAACTAAGAAAATACTCTGAAAAATTCACTGTAAAGTTGGAGTGAATACTGAGAATAGAAAACAAAAAAAAAGAGAGATGGTATTTTAGAGAATGCTATTCAATGAATTACTAGACTAAGTATGTTCCTTCAAGGACACAGTTACATTTCTTAGTATGTTTTTGCTGAAAGTCGTCCTTGCTTTTTTTTTTTTTTTTTTTTTTTTAAGAATTTTTTTATTATTTTATTTTATTTCTTGTTTCAGAACTTTTGTTTGTTTATTCATCTATTTTCACGGCTGGATCAGCCTGCCCTGAGGGCAGGGCTGGCACAGCATGTAGTGCTGGGGATCGAACCGCGGTCCCTACAGCTGCGCAAGCTTTCCCAAGCAGGTGCTTTAGACCACTGAGCCATCCCTCCCAGCCCCATTCTTGCTTTTATGTAGGGTTTCACGATGTATTTCAGGATAGGCTTGAAACCCGTATGTAGATTAAGCTGACAATGAACTGGAGGAGATCATCTGGCCCCAGCCTCTTGCACGTTGGATAACAGGTCTGTGCCAAAATTCTTAGTGAAAAGTGGCCTCTTATAACCTTGCTCTTATTCTTTTAAAGCAAAGCAGAAATTGGTTTTCTAACAGAGCCTTGTACAGGATAACACTGAAAAGCCATGAAGAATTACTGCTCTGTCCTGCCTGTTCTTTACTAAAGTTACTTAACTGAATTTACAAAGATGTCAATTGGGTTGCTTCTTAACTTTTAGAATTTTCCTGTAATTAACAATATTACTACATGAATAAAACTTTTGCCACATAGCCTATCTCAATGTATTTTGCATCACTAATAAATAATTTCAAATGAAATTTGTTTTACAACAACATCAGTTTTTTTTTCAGGGTTTGTTGTTTTCAACACAGCAACAGCTAGATTTTATCTAAAGATTAAATTGTCTTTGCTGAATAGTTAGTCTTCAACATAAACTTTGTATTTTAAATCATGTAACCTTCACTCAACAACTCAGCAGTTGTTTTGGGAAAACTGAACATTACAGAGTTCACATGGGTTACTTGTTCAACAAAATTTAAGCTTTTCTGTAGCTCGCACTCAAATTACCAGACTTGGAATTTGCATCTTAATTCCAAATAATGATTGAGGAGAGAAACCAAGCACAGCTTTAGTTATCATGAATATGGGACCAATTTAATGAGCTTCCAACCTGTCCCAAATCAACCACTGCTTCTTTCCAAAGACTCCTAAGTTTGAAAAGGAAGGAGAATCAATTATATGGCTTTGTACCTGGCAGTATTATGTTGTACTTGCCTTTATTATTAACACACACACACACACACACACACACACACACACACACACACAGAGACGTACACACGTGTTTTCTCTCTAAACTCAAGCTAATGTCCCTCATCTTGTCTTTATCATCAATATTCTTAGAAGCTCCCATTTGTATATCTTCAGGATGCAAATAATTTCATCTTTTTGTAAAGTACTGTTCTTATGTGTTCGGTGCCGTTCTCGTCCAGCAAGAAACCGAAACCAAACCACAGTTAGCAGGGTTCTTTATTGTTCAGCGAGCGAGAGACCCTACCTCGATCTCCGTCAGGCGGCAAAAAACTGCGATTTGCCCGCCTTTAGGGCTTATATGTTCTTTACACGTCATGGGTCAGCTGACCATCCTGTATACCGTGATAGGGCAGCC
>PVJA010014718.1:13399-39089 GCA_004027025.1 Myocastor coypus | reverse complement strand
TAAATCACAGGTAGGTACTTACTGTTCAGGATAGTCTGAAAGCAGTGATTTGCTTTTAAACTCAGAGATCATGAAATCTTTCCACTCATTTAATCACTTTACTGAGCCCAGAAAAAGCATAAATGTACAGTTTTGTAAACAGCCTCAAAAGGCCTAATATCCATGGATTCTAGACAAGGAGACTTTATTTCAAAATGAGTTCATAATAAGGGTGGGGCAGAGGTGCAGGAAGAGGTTGATCAAAAAATTCTGGTCCAGAATCTATCATTCTTTTGCAACCACCATATCACAAATATGTACAAAAGCATACAAACTGAGACTGAAAGATGTAAAGGTTCCTCGTCCAGTGTTGCTTCTTACTGTACTATTTACATTGGGCTTTTTAAACAACTTCCTTCATTAAACCAATTTCTTATTACTATAACTATTGCTACATTACTAGTACATTTTAGCCCCAAATCCTCTCTTTTCATTGTCTTGTTTTTGTACTAAATGAAACTTATGGGCCTACACTTAGTCCTAAAGAGGGAAGAATGCAGCATGCTATTTAAGAGCTGATTTTTATCATCATAAATGGGGTACATGAGAGAAATAAAATTTTCAACAGTACTGAAAAATACAGACCAAAAAATATAAAGGCTTATCATAAACTCATGTCTCACAGTCCTACATGTCAGAGATAATCAGTGGTTTCTTTCCTAAAATTATCTAAGGTTATGAAAGCAAATATGTACATATACATACACCTCAAAATACTGACAGAACTAAATGCTGTAATATTCATGAAGTTTTTAAACTTCTAGTTAAGAGTTAAATGGTAAAAAGATACTTAGCAATACCACTTCAAATATAATTTATTGATTTAAATGATAGTCTACTGTAGCATAGATGTGAAATATTTATACTCTAAATAAGGTAGAGTGAGTCCTCTTAAAGATGAATAAACAAAAGCAATTACCTCCCCTTGATCACAGTATTACGGCTATGGGTATAGTATAGCAGGTAAACTCTAGCAGAGGAAAACTGAGGGGTAGGGAAAAATGGTTTCTTAGTCCATCCAACTGTCATTTAAAGATCTAAGCCATTTCAGTATAATGTATCAAACCTGATTTTTTTCTTTTTGCCAGCCTACAAAAAATGCTACCAAAGTCCAGGGGGCTCAGATGCATTAAAATTGGTCCACACAGAGAAAAAAAACTTGTAGTATCATAGAAATGTCTGTTCTAGAGCTGCAAGAGTCTATGGCCATGTTAATCATGAACTATGTACCAATTCCTTTGCATAAAGATTGGGGAGCAGTACTGGGAGCTGAACACAGGACATCACACATGCTAGGCCAGTCCTCTACCAATGAGCCTTAACCATTAGTAACATTTTTATACCAAGTTAAGATTTGTATATCAAAACTTTTATCCCAAACAAACAAACAAACAAACAAGCATGATTTCACCTTTGAGGCTATCTCCTGGTAAGGGTTAAGTACGCATTTAACAGGAAGATATCTCTCAAAGAAAACAAGCCTTGAAAATCACTTTATCAAAATTCACATTGTTTAAAACCTTATCTGAAAAAAACAAAACAAAACAAAACAAAACAAAACAAAAAAACAAAAACAAAAAACAAAAAACAAAAACAAAAACAAAAAAAACAAACACCTTAGCTGGAGGGGAGAAAAAAACTAGTGATAAAAATATTAACTTACCAAGAAGTGAAACAGGCTGGGTTACAGGAGGGGTAGGCAGATTCGTAGGTGCAGCAGGTGGCACAGCAGAGCCATACATTTTCGCACTGTCACCAGACTCGGCATTTCCTCTAGCCCCAGACACCACTGTTGGAATGGGATTTCCAATAGATAAGTCTTTTGTAGTGTCTTCATTTATACCAGCGATAGTAGCTAAGGAATATAATTACATCAACATGTGAAGCTGAATAATTAATTATCTCCCCGGTCAACATCTTTCCACCACACTACAGACCCTATTACTGGTTCATATTCCTTCCTAACCCCAACTCCAAGAGGTCAAGTGAACGGGAAGGAAAAGTATGCTTACAGTTTGGGATGCTTATTGGTGGAGTGTGAGGAGGAGGAATGGATACTGGTGGAGTTATAGGAGGTGGGGGTCCAGGAGGTAGAAACCCTAGAATGAGAAAAGTGATGTAAATGTATGCTGTCAACATTTCATTTTATATTCTAAAAGAATGTTTTCTCAAATAACTCCGTGTACCTGGTGGTAAATGCATTGGATTGAATCCTGGGCGCAAAAATGGTGGCGGGGGAGGAGGAGGAGGAACACCAGGCCCAAAGCCTGGGGGAGGAATTCCCAAGGGAGGTGTGAAAGCAGGTGGCTGAAGGGCACCAACTACAGGAGGACCTGGCTGATGAGGTGGGACCTAGAAAAAAAAGAAAGAAATCACATATCTATCTCCCACATGGTGTACATGATAAATATTACGCTGTTGAAAAAAAAATCAGATGCTAAGTTTATTACAACCCAGTAAGTTAGCTAGACATAATCTATTCTGTGGCTGTCTTTATAAGGTATGATTTAAGCTACAAAGAATATTGTTGTAAAGTATCATCCAATAGAAAGGCAGTACAACAATGATAATGCCCTCATCCACCTTATTTCCTGGATCTGCACTGTGTGACTTCTGGCTTTTCCTCTAAGGCAAAATAGCCATGATAATGTTCTGAATGTGTTTAGGACACTGAAGCAGCCATGACAGCTCAACTAAAGACACAAAGGAGGATTTCCAGAACTGGTTCAGAAAGTGAGAAGAATACAAAGTGTGTTCACAGTGAGACGGAATATTTTGAGGGGGAAATTAAAAGTAATGTTTCTTTTACTGTGATAAATTTTAAAAATTTGAACATTCACTGTATTTTCCCATTTTCTTCTTTACATTATCCCACTTAACCCTCAAAACATATCTGATATAGATAAAACACTAGAGCTAAGACTAGGAAAAGGACTTTGTGTAGTTAAGACATTAAACAGTTAAAACTGAGAGGTTAGGTGACTTGCACAAAAACATGTGCTGGCCATTAGCATTATAGTAGGAATCAAATTCAGTTCTACCATAATCTGTGTACTGTATATTGTTATGTTTAATGGTATTCATTAGACAGCTTTCAATCCTCTAAGAAAAAGTCATATGACACTAACACTTAAACTGAACATTAAGAAATTCCCTTTCCTTCAAACAGCTGTGTGGTGGGTATATGTCTAAGTTATAGAACCTGAAGGATGAAGGTCCAATAAGAGAAAGAATATGTCTAGGGCTTAATAAGGTTACAATGAATAAATTAGATAGATGTAAAGCAGCACAAACTTAATTTTAGTTTTACTAATGTTTATTTTTTAATTTTATTATTAAAGTTTATAAAAATATGTATTTTTAGTTTACAAGCAATGGATGTGATATACAAAAATACAAAAGACATGTATGCTTATGTTATTTTTTATTATGAAGAGAGACCTGAAGATTTAAGAGGAATTCTTTGGACACTTAAAAATTTAAATAATGTCTCAACATTCTTTTTTTTGTCTCAACATTCTTACCTGTGGAGGTGGCACTGTTATAGGTGTAGGAACAGGAATAGGAGGGACAGGCACAGGTAAAGGTTTAGGTATGGGTGATACTGGTTCTGTGTGTGAGGATTCTGCACCACCATTTTGAGCAACATCATTTTCAGGCTTCTTGGGAATTCCTTTCCAATCTACAAGATTCATATAAGTGTTAATAAAAATTTACCATTTTCAGCTTACAACTTTAAATCTACAAATAAAAAGGGCTGATTATGAAAAAAGTTGTCAGCCTGATTATATAAATTCCTGTTAATTTTATAAATAGCAATTATTCGAATTGATGAATTTATAGAGAAAACACGTAAGAAATGCTTACTACATATGCCAGGGATGATCCTAGCACTTGCGGTCCACTATAACCACTCATATACTATTATTCTCATTTTACAAATAAGAAAGCAATGATAACACATCAAAAGGCACATTCCTAGTAAGTGAGAAGGATGGACTTAATTCATACAAATCCAGTTCTGGCTTGCATATTCTTACAACCACAGAAGTACCAAATAAACCTGTGCCTAATACTGAAGAGTAAGTAGGATATCTTTTCAAATATTTCCACATATCTTCTAGTTAAGCAAAAGATGTTTCCCCCTTTTCCTCTTGCATCCTGTTTGATCGGAGTCTCTTTTACCCTTGATGCCTTCAGCAAATACTTCACTAGATCAGAAATTCCAGGATTCCTTATTCCTCTTATCCTGGTCCAGGGCTTCCCAGATGCCTAGCACATAGTGGGTCTGTTTGCCTGAACAGAAACTCAGCTCAGTCCTTTGGGTGGTGTCATCATGCATTTGGAAGAAGTAAGTATGGCTGTCTCAGTTCCTTTTTGTGCTCAAGATATCACTCGCGCTTTAAGACCATACCAGTATTTATGGTTTTACCATTATACTTCATGCCCCTCATTCCTGCCTCTGGGTCCTATCCATACACTGTCATGCTGCCTGTTGTAATCAATCTAGCATTTGTAATATTCATATAAATAACTGAACCTGGGCCAGCGAGTTAGCTCAATGGTCTAAAGTGCCTGCTTAAGCAAGCTTAGGCAACCGCAGGGACTGCAGTTTGATCCCCAGCACCACATGCTGCGCCAGTCCCACTCCCTGGGTAGGCTAAGCCAGCCAAAACATAAATATATAAATAAAGTTTAAAAAAAAATTAAAAAACAAAAACAAAATAAATAACTGAACCTCCTGGTCATAAAACATTTTTTTGGACTGTAGACATTTCCAAAAAAATTATGAGCACTAGATTCTACCAAATACAGGTTAAGATTCCCTTATCCAAAAAAAAAAAAAAAAAAAAAAACCAAAAAAAACTAACCAAACTTGGACAAGAAATATTTCAGATTTTAAAGTATCTGCACAGACTTTATCAGTGGAACATCCTTACTCCAAAAACCTGAAATATGAAATGCCCCAAAGCCCAAAACTTTGGGGGTCTCAGGTTGTTAGTCCTCCATTTCAGATTTTAGAGTTTTGAGAATAAAAATGCTCAACCCGTACTAACCACTGTAAAGACTAATCAGATCTTCATAGTGAAAAATTCTACTTAAGATTTAATTGTCTTTATATTCTCTCACTCACTGGCTATGTTACACAGGGCAAAGAACATTTTCCTTCACTACTCTTATCTTCAATCTACAATGTTGAAACTAGCACATAATAGTTAAAGAGTTCCATAAAATTTCTTCGTAAAGTAGAGAATACTCTAGACACTTTTCTTATGAACGACAAATTCATATATGGACTGTGAAAGAAACTAAGCATTACTTTACCTGGGTTAAGTGTATCACCATCCAACATTCCTCCTTCACAAAAACTTTCCAGTTCCTCTGGCTTGACCTTGTCCCATGGAACATAAGTAACACCAAGTTCTACATCCCAATACTGTTTGTAATCTGCTTTTATTCCTTTGTTTAAGGCCCAGGCAATCTATTTCACCATGAGTGAGAACAAAATGAAAGGAAGGAAAAAGAAGGTTAGGTCTCAAGAGTTCACCATTTCTTATCATGGTACTTATCTGTAGTTCTATATCAAGAGTGCAATGTGGACTGGCCATCCTTGGACCAGCTTTATTCTTGCCATGGAAATTATTACCATACATTCTTTGTTTTAGGATGAAAACTTTGCTGCTATCCTTTTTTTCACCCCCTACCCCACCTGATCGTGTATGCCTGTAATTCCAGCCAAGGCAGGAAGAATACATTTTCAAACTTGGGCAATTTTGTAAGACCTTGTTTCAAAATAAAAAGGCTAGAACTATATAGCTCAGTGCAAAGGTACCTGGGCTCAAATCTCTGCACTGTGGAAATTTCTGTGTTGATGTAACACTATAGTTCTAGGTACTAACTTGGAGGAAAAACAAGATGTATAGGAAATGTCTCAAGTCAAATCTAAGCCAAAAATTAGTTTTTTGTTTGACTGAGACAGGGTCTTACTATGCAGCCCAACCTGGTTTGAAACTAGCAATAACTGGCCTGCCTTGGGCTTCCAACTGCTGGGATTACAGATGTGCACTACCATGCCTGGCCCAAGTTAGTTTTTAAAAAGCCATATAACCTCACATTAAGATTTAGAAAAAAAAAAAAAAAAAAAAAAAAAGAATTATGTAACTGTACCTTTATAGACTTCTGGTTCACTTTATAGTTTCCTCGGCTCAGTTTCTGCAGGGCACGATAAGCATCTTGCCTATGAACCATAACGATATAGGCACAACCTCTAGGAGGAATCATCTGGTCCAAAACATTTAGTATTACAAAAAAATAATAAAAAAGCAATATTTAATAGTAAGTAACTCTATTCCTTATCCCACACCACTGATACATAATCTAGGGTTAAAGTAATTTGTGGTACACTGTTGGGAGGTAAAATGTGTCTCCACTGTTTTTAGATTATGTTATATAAACTTCCAAGAAAAAGGTTTTAAGTTAAACTTGGCTATCCATAAACTATTAAATGCAAAGAATCCTAAATATGGATGGAGGACACCTAACCTTGTAGCTACAAGGTGTGCAAACAGCATCTCAGACCTTAAGGCCTTCATTTCATAAAATAACATTAAACATATCTGCCCCATCATTAAATAAATGAACACTCACATTAATTGATTCAATGGGACCAAACTCTTCCAAGAGGCTTGCAACATCTTGCTGAGTAGTCCTTTTGTCCAGCTGTCCCACCCAGAGAGTAGTACTACAAACTTAAAATAAAATTATAATCATGACAGTATTCACATGTCATAATAAGCAGCACTGTATCTTACAAAAAAATTCATTATAAAAAATGTATGATCATGGGCCCAGCAGGATGGCTCAGTGGTCTAAAGCGCCTGCTTAGGAAAGCTTAGGTGGCTGCAGGGACCGTGATTTGCTCCCCAGCACCACATGCTGCACCAACCCTGCCCTTAGGGCAGGCTGAGCCAGACATACAAATAAATAAATAAATAAATAAAAGTTCTGAAGAAAAAAAAAAAAGTATGATGATCATATCACAAACTAAAAGAGAAAATCCTATGTTTCAAGGTTTTAGAAAATTGTGTCAGTAGCTTCACAAGTGAAATTGAGGGCCCGGCTGGATGGCTCAGTGGTCTAAAGCGCCTGCTTGGGAAAGCTTGGGCGGCTTCAGGGACCGTGGTTCAATCCCCAGCACCACATGCTGCGCCAGCCCTGCCCTCGGGGTGGGCTGAGCCAGCCATAAAAATGAGTGAATAAACAAACAAAGGTTCTGAAACAAGAAAAAAATAAAATAAAATAAAATAAAAAATTCTTTAAAACAAAACAAACAAGTGAAACTGAAATAAAGGCAAACATAAGAGATGGAGAAATCGGTTGTGGTGTGTACTTTGGTGTCCTCCCAAAGCCGCATTCAGTCACTGGGAAAGGCTTCTAGAGTTTGTGATTAATTCATGATCCAATGCTGGGATTATGGATGAGTGTGACACTCACTGTGGGGTGGTGGGCAATCTGCATTACAATATAAGTAGGGGAGAGGCTGACTAGCAGCAGCAGCACTTGCTGCTTCTCCCTTTGCTCTGTGCTGTTTTCCATCACCATGAAAGACTGCTCTTTGCCATGTACCACTCTGCCTTGCAGCCAAGCTGAGTATGGACTGAAACTTTCACTAACTGTGAGCTAAAAAACTTATCCTCACTTAATTTTGGGTGTCAGGTACTGTGTCCCTGTAATGAGAGAAAAATGACTGAGACACTTTTTTTTTTTTCCTATCATCTACTTAATCTGAAGGCAGAAAAGCAAAGACTCACTTGCCAATTGCTACCTGCTAGAGAACAGAACTAGGACTTGAGCCCAAGTTTCTTGACTACCAATTTGGTGTTTTGTTTCAGAACTTTTGTTTGTTTATTTTATTTTTATGGCTGGCTCAGCCTGTCCTCAGGGCAGGGCTGGCGCAGCATGTGGTGCCGGGGATCAAACCAGGTCCCTGCAGCCGCGTAAGCCTTCCTAAGCAGGTGCGTTAGACCACTGAGCCATCCTGCTGGGCCCAATTTGGTGTTTTGTTCACTAAGGCAGCCATCATTTCCCAACTCCTGAGTGATCATGTTTTTTTATACTGTATCCTAGAATAAAACTAATAGAGCCAGAAATTTTACATATACCCTAGTTATTATGAATTGCAATCTACACAGGTTACTGATTTACATCTAGGTCTTCTCAGCATAGCTTGCTAAACATATTTAAGATATCTAATTCAGGAGACACTGCAAGCTAATATATTCTGGAAACAATCAAATGTCTATTAAAAAGTGCAGAAACTACTATAATACAACAAAAATCTTATCTTTCCACTGTATATTGAACTAGGTAAGGATATTATATAAACTCAAGGCATGAGAATGAAATATGTACAATAGAATGCAGTCATAATGTTCACTTATGGTTTTGGTAACAGTTATCACACATTTTAATTGTATGACCAAAAATAATGCAGGAAATTTGAATACAAAGTTTTATTTACCGCTTGCAGTTTCTGGTTTGATTTGAGGGAGGCCTTTCTGTCGACGTTCCCTTTCTTTCTCTCGATCTCGTCTTTCTTGGGAACGAGACCTAGGAGAATGTCTGCGTCTATCTCTGGACCGAGATCGAGAACGTCGGTGACGAGACCTTCGTGATCTAGAACCAGATCTTGATCTTCTCCTCTTTGGTGACCTAATATTTTCATTACAAGGGAGAACAGACAGCACATACAGAAAAAAAATAGAGAATAGGATAAATGCATTCAAAGCAAGGAGTATTTGGAGGGCTATAAATGGAATGTGTTTTATGCTGTAATAATATGAGTATTCACTGTACACTTCTATTGCCCCTTGTGGGTCTACTTCAGCACTAGAGCAAGTCAAAGGTAACAAATGTGGGCTAGGCTTAAAAATATTTGGTCGCCGGGTGTGGTGGGTCACGCCTGTAATCCCAGCACTCAGGAGGCTGAGGCAGGAGGATTGGTGCAAGTTCGAGACCAGCCTGGGCTACAAAAGTGAGCTCAAGGCCAGCCTCAACTGCATAGTGAGACCCTGTCTCAAAAAGACAAAAAAAAAAAAAAAAAAAAAAATTTGGTATATTTCTCTTGCTCCTTTTCCCACACATAGGCTTGTAAATACAATGTTGCTTTATTGACAATACCTGAAAATAATATAATTTGATTTACTTTTTTTTTGGTCTTTTTTGTTTTCCTTTTCTTTTTTTTTGTACAAGGTCTCACTACTGACTCATAGTGATCCTCCTGCTTGTACCTCGCAAGTGCTGGGGTTACAGGTGTGCACCACCATGCCCAGGCTCCATCGCTGGCTCAGCATGCTCAAGAGTGGGGCTGGTGGCAGGCAGGGCCAGGAACCGAACCCTGGCCCCTGCGCTTCCCTAAGCAGGAAGTTAATCTGCTGAACTATACTGCCGGCCCTAATTTGATTTTCATCTATATGTCTTCTAAGACATACAGAGCTGGGAAAATATTTTCTATAAATTACCTGGATGCTGACCTAGATCTTGACTTTCTGTTATCAGACATATGCCGCTTAGCCTCTGGAATACAAGGTTGTTCCACTTCCATCTCCTTAAAAACAGAAACCAAAATAGACTGAGAAATGAGGGATATAAAGAAGCTAAAATATAACAAAAACTAAACTGAAAAATCTATTACTCTGAGGAAATTATCTTTTGGTTAACTGGTACCAAATTACTAGTTTATTTAATAAAGACTGACCATCATTCGGGAAAATATCAGACAAAAAAATTACTAGGTTAAAAGAAATGTTTCTCTAGTCTGGAAATTACAACTGAAAAATTTGTAGAGCATAGACAGGGCTTAATAGGTATGTGTCCAAGCCTTTCCTTCATATTAAGGAATAAACACAGATGTAAATAAGCAAGAATCACCATAGAAATCAGGGTAACCAAATGGTACCTGATTACCTAAGAAGAATAAAATCTTACCTGTGGCTTCTGTGTAAGTGGTTCGGTCTGTGGCTGAAAAGAGGGCTGGAAAGTCTGCTGCATTGGCGGAGTTGGAGGAATAACAGGCTGAGCCATGGGAGGAAATGGAGGTGTGGGAAGAAGTCCAAATCCTGGCATCTGTCCATTAGGAGGAAGTGGAACCTTTCATTTTTAAAGATAATATGTTCAAGTAATGGCTATTAAAAAAATTTACTTCACATAAAAGTAAAATACAGTGAATAAATTTTGATCAAGGAAAGGCTACAGTAATACTAACACTATTTAGCAATTTCTCCTGGTAGTCTTTTTCCACAGTATTGTTGCATATTCAAGTCCTGTATATAGGTTAAAAATTAAGATTTACTTCAAAAATTTTATTTATTTATTTATTTATTTATTTATTTATTGATTGATTGATTGTCTTTTTTGAGACAGGGTCTCGCTATGCAGTTCAGGCTGGCCTTGAGCTCACTTTTGTAGCCCAGGCTGGTCTCGAACTCGCATCAATCCTCCTGCCTCAGCCTCCTGAGTGCTGGGATTACAGGCGTGAGCCACCACGCCTGGCAAAAATTTTAAATATACTAATTTGGTTGTATGTATTTAAGGACAGCTTTAAGAAAGCAATATAGGAAAGCAAACTAAGTACAAAATATTCTTTTTTTTTGTCTTTTTGAGAAAGGGTCTCATTATGTAGTTCAGGCTGGCCTTGAGCTCACTTTTGTAGCCCGGGCTGGTCTCGAACTCACACTGATCCTCCTACCTCAGCCTGCTAAGTGCTGGGATTACAGGCGTAAGCCACCACGCCTGGCACAAAATACTCTTATAAATTGTCTTGCAACTTTTTTTTTTTTAAAGCCTTTCCATCTTTTATTACTGCAACAGCTTCATCTTCTATTTAGCCTTCTGATTCTGTGCTTGTGCCTTTAACACTTTCACCACAATTTTCTGCTCTTCAATAAGGAAAGCACGCTTGATCCTGTCGCGGACACACTTGGCACACATGGAGCCCCCATAAGCCCTGCTGACGTGCTTCTTTGTTTTAGACAATCTCGTAAGAACTTTAGGCCGCACAGCTCGAACCCCTTGAAGTCTTCTCGGGCACACACCACACGCAGATTTGGGGGCCTTCCCAACCTTCTTGGTATAGAGGTAAACAATTCTATTCCCTAGGGTTCAGGATAGCCTAGTTTTGTTAGAGGCAGTGTTGTAGGAAAGCCTATGACGGTAGGTCAGGCGCTGGACCATTGTGAAAGCCTCTGGACATGGTACCTGGAAGAGGTGTCTTGCAACTTTTTGAGAAAATTTACTAAGAGCAACTGGAATAAACTGATATTTTTAGTCTCAAATAAAATATTAAGAAAAAAAATTAAGTAATACTCAGAGGAAACCACAAGAAGATATTTCTGCACATACAATGCAAAGCACCTGTACAATAAAACTTGTTATAATGTTGCAAAAACATCTTTTAAAATCACTTATACCTGCTGTAAATATGCATTCAGTAACAATTGGAAATACTTTCATGGGTTTTCTTCATATCTTAACATACAGTATGTTCCCCACAGTTCATCAATGCATCATTATATCACTGTATCAAGTTCATATTATCAAATATAAATATACTACAAAAATACAGATAAAAAAATGAGTATAGTATAAAGAGGTCTCAAAACTGTTTAACAGGTTATAAAGCAGTATTTCCACAAGCAGGTTGTACATCAGAATAACTACATTGTAAAATTTAAAAAAGCAAAGCAAATTCTTTATAATGATGATACCACTGAAGGGCCAGGCTGTTATTTTAAATGGCTGCCCTGCCCTCATAATTTAAGATGCACAGTCTAGTTTAAAAAACCCAATTACAAGGATTTACAGAAATAAATCTCTAACTTCCTATACTGCTCGAGTGTGCTATATATGTTCAATTTATTATAGATTTCAAACTATAGTCCCAAACACTGGATTCAAAGTTCTTCAAAATATCTATCTCATCATTGAACATACAGAAAAAAGGGCTACAGGTAAAAGAAAAAGCTAAATAAGCGAGACTCTTTATACGGAACTATAATTTACAATTCTGCTTTTTTTTTTTTTTTTGATGGTACCAAGGATTGAACTTAGGACATTGCACTTGCCAGGCAAGCACTTATTCCACTGAGCTATCTCCTCGGCCCCTATAATCTATAATTCTAAACTGTAGATTCTCTCAACTATTTTAACTAACTCTCCTGCTTTTTTTTTTGTTTTTTTTGCAGAATAGATTTATTAGGGGAAAGAAAGCTCCTGTACAAAAGAGAACAGAAAGGGGGTCTTGAGCAGGTTATTCCACTAAAACACTTATTATTCAACATAGTATGAGCATATTATATTGCATTCAGCAACCTTGTTTCAATTCAACAGCTTTTATCCAAACTGGAGTTCTACCTTGCCCATCAGCAACTAAATAACAGTGTTCTGCAACATGTAAACCAATATAAAGGAACAGAATTGGAGATACTACTATTCTACTTTGAGAAACATGGCTATACCTGGTGGTGCATGGGATCTTGCATTCCCATCATTCGAGGCTGAAACTGATCCATATTTTGATGCTGTGTGTATGTTGGTTGCTGTATGCCATCTCCAGGAAACCCACTGAAAGAATCCAGAGCGAGATTCTCAGACACATTTATAAGAACAGTGGTGTTCAGAAGTCATTAATAAACTTATTACTAAATCATGTTTACTGATCCATTAATCTAAATATGCAGTATTATTTCCAATATAACAGCCATCTTTAAATTTTAAGTCTGACAAGATACGCTATATTTAGAGAAAATCTTAACACAATTTTATAATAACTCTACTGTAAAGTACTTCTATTGCTAAGTATTAGTTACACTACAACTACTACCAACTTTTTGTATCAAGGAATTAAAAAGCAACTCACAATGGTGTCTGTGGAGGAGGAGGAGAGGCGGTAGCAGGTACAGCAGGTGCAGTGGCAGAACTGGGGGCTGGTGTGGCCACAGCAGGCACAGGAGGTGCTGTTGCAGCAGTAGCAGCAGCAGCAGCAGCAGCAGCAACAGCAACAGTAGGTGCTGCAGGGAGAATGGAAGCAGCATCTTCTTTTTTTGATTCTTCCACAGCTTCAGGCTCATCATCATAATCAAATCTATCAAGCAGCTTCTGGAATAGGTATGTCAACATTCCATTTTAAAATGCATTGTGTGATTTAAAAAAAGAAAAACCAGGAAAACTTACAGAAACAGGTATTTACCTTCACCCACAACCACACTGTGCAGTTATGTACAGTTACATTTCCTACATAAGGGTCTTAATTCAAAGTCAGTAATAATTTTTACACAAATGTCATTTTGGGGGCCAGACAAATAAATAGTTCAGTGGATTAAAGTATCTGCAAGCAAGCACAGGGTGCTGAGAAGGCAAGTGAGACTGGATGTGGTGGTGTGTGCCTGTAATTCTAGCTCTTGGAAGACCCTGAACACCCTGTAGATGCTTCACTAAAATACAAAAAACTTGACCAACCAACCAACCAAACAAAAAACCCCCCAAATGTCATTTTGGGAAAGATAATTTTTTATTGGTTTCCTTCCCCAATAATAAATTCAATGGTTTCTTTTTTCATAACTTTTTATCTGTTTATTTAGTAATTAACTTGGCAGTATACAGTTTCCTAAAATATTGAGCTAGACTAAAAATTTGACTTTGTGCACATGAAAACGAGCGTAGTTTCACTCAGCTCTATAAAGAGTTGTCTTATGTAAGTACAATAAATGCATATAGAAAAATATTCATCTGCTTACACAGTATGCTAACATAAAAAAGAGAATGGCACAGATAGGGGCACAAAAAAATCTTACCATGTGCTTGCTAGGTTATTTCTTAAAACTTTATAGCATACATCAAAGACTTTCTTGTAATTTGGTACCACTGACATATACTTATCTCTCCCACAGTGCCTCAGAATTTTACTACTTTAAGAGAATTCTGATGTTTTTAGGTCTTTTTTTTTGGTACTGGGGATAGAACTCAAGTCCTTGTGCTTGCCTGACAGGCACTTATATCCCCAGCCCTGTGCCACTGAGCTATATCCCCAGCCCTGAGAACTTTGATGTTTTTGCTACTTTAATGATATAGTGACAAAATCTAGTACAGATTTTTGGGTGTGTGTATCAAACAGTATTTGCGAATGGAATGCTTTTTAATATGAATATTAATATAATGTGTAAAGGGTAAAAAGTTCAAATAATTACACTAAAAGGAAAATTATACTCTGTGAGGACCTATGTCTAGACTAACAAAGTTAGGCACAGTGATACATGCCCATAATCCCAACATCAAGGAAGGTTGAGGCAGGAGATCTGGAAGTTTGGGTCCCACATGGGCAATTTAGCGAGACCCTGTGTCTAAGTTCCAGTACTGGGGTGGGGGAGGGTGGAAAAAAAAAGAATTCTTTTAGAAAAGATGGCAACATACTGAACACATACTGTTTCTACAGGTTAGAAAATACTTTATTATCACAAAAACTTAATTATCAATGTAAATCTAGTTTTTCTTCTTTTTGGTATTTTATTTATTTATTTATTTATTTTTGGACAGGGTCTCACTATGCAGTTCAGGCTGGCCTTGAGCTCACTTCTATAGCCGAGGCTGATCTCGAACTCGCACTGATCCTCCTGTCTCAGCCTCCCAGGAGCTGGGATTACAGGCGTGCGCCACCATGCCCGGCTCCTTTTTGGTATTTTAGAGAAGGGTCTACAGGATATTCAGGGTCTCACTACTAAGATTGGACTCACAGTGATCTGTTTACAGCCTCCCAAGAGCTGGAATTACAGGCATGTGCCACCACGCCCAGTCTCAACTGCTATCTCAGAGTGCTCTGGTGGCGGGGCTGGCATGGTAGGCCTGGGGATGTAACCCCTGGCCCCTGCGCCTGTTTGTAGGCACTTTAATCTGCTGAGCTATTTGGTTGGCCCAGTTTTTCTTCTTATAGACAGGGACATTAACAGTAGATGATTAAGAAATATAACTTAATTGTGCAGTCAGTAAAAAACAGTCAGAACCAGGATATGCACAGATACTGCATTTCAAAGCCCTCAGTATCTGGCTTCCAAAAACCAAACTTTGAAAGCAAATCCATTATAGTCATGGATTTTAACCTCCCAGGATGATACTGTTCTGTGGCAGTTCTGCCTAGATATTCTGGTTCCAGATTAACGGAACAACAGATTTCTAAATTATAAGGGAAGGTCCCTCCTTGAACAAAAATTACAAGAGCAAACCAAGTACAGAGTTTTATAGTGATGAACCTTGAACATTTAAGTAATTTAACAAGATAATCACCCAGTAACAGGAATCAAAATTAAAACTTTAAGGATTAAAAAAAAAAAATCATATAAGGTCTTTATTTTTTGGTAGGACTGGGATTTGAACTCATGACCTTGCCCTTGCCAGGCAGGCATTTGTGCCACAGAGCTATCTCCCCAGCCCTGAGGGTCTTTAATGTTTTGTGATCTATACCTATTGCTTTGGGAAAAGACTTGAAGAGACTACTAAAAAACTGAAGTCTATAAAAAATATTCAATGTTTTTGAAGAAACCACTTCTATGAAGAAGCTGAAATACACAAACTAGTAAACTAAGCTAACTTAAAATAGAACCCTTTAGCCAAATAAAAAAGCATAAATTCCTTTTGTAATATAGTACTATAACCATTCACAAGACAAAATAAAAGCTTTTCTTTTGCTACTTGGAAGCAAATGCAAAGGACTACAAAACATGATCAAATGACAGAAGTGGGAAAAATTTTTAAGACCATCTATCTAAAGAAAATTAAGTTTTGTTATAGAGTCTACAAATTTTTAGTACTCCCCAAATTTACTCATAAATTCAAAGAAATGCAAACATTTATCAGAAAGTTCACTTACACAAATATACTGTGATAGTTGATTTTATGCATTGATTTGGTTAGATTATACAGAGATGAATTGTTAGGTCGAACTTTAATCTAGATGTTACTGTGAAGGATATTTTTTGAGATGAAATGATTTAAATCAGGAGGCACTGAGTAAAGCTGATATCCTTGCAAATAAGAAGGTCACAACTAATCTTATGAATAAGTAAAGATCTTGTGAACAAGAACAAGTGTCCTTAGAAAGTTCTCCTCAAGACTATAACACGAGTTTCCAGTCTGCTTCCCCATGTAACATATACTTAGGACTGCAATATTAATTCCTACTTGGATTTCCACACTGTTGACCTGCTCAACCAATTTCAACTTTGCTGGTACCCCAACTGCATGAATTAATTCCTTCCACCCATGAATCAACTGATACAATCATTGATTCTGTTTCTTACAACCATTACCACACAAATGATCACACAAATAAAGTCTGAAAGACTTAAGGAAGGAGAACGTGTGGAAATAAAATACAGTGTATATGTGCTGGGAGTATGGCTCAGTGACACGTACAATGTCCTGGGTTTCATCCCCAGCACTGTGGAGAAAACACACACACACACACACACACACACACACACACACAATTTCAACTGCTATGATGCAGAAATCAGTGCATTAGTCTGGCAGAAGAAAAAAATATTATAGGAGAATGAAGTACAGGCTCTCTTCAAACTTATGAAGACAAATGTATTGAACCATACTTCAGAAGGACTGAAAAACATAAAGACAACATATAGAGCTACCAGAAGAGTGTATAGAATTCTTTTAAATCAAATACAGAACTGATTCAAACAAAACTACCCATATTAAAAAAGTTCACTTGTTCTCAGAAATGGGTGTAGAGCATAAACAAGTCTGTTTAAAGTAGCATGAAAACTATTTCCCACTTTTTCTTACATTCTGTATTATTTGCTTTTTCCACAGAAGCATGTACTCCTATTTTACTAAAAAATTTACTTAACAGTTGGGCACAGTGATATCTTCCTATAATCCTAGCTACTTTGAGGATAGCTTAGGCAACATAGTCAAGATCCTGCCTCAAAATAAAAAAGGATTGGGAATGTAGCTTAGTGTTCCCTGCTCTACATAAAAAACACACACACACACACACACACACACAAAAAAAAAAACCACAAAAAAAACCCCAACCTTTTCATCGTAGTCATTAATGAATCACCAAGACATAATGAAAACCAGTATTTACCACATGGATTTTAATTTGAACCACTAGCAATAAAGTTCTTAATAATAATCATCATCATCATTATTATCTTTTTGAGATCTCATTATGCAGTTCAGGCTAACCTTGAACTCATTTTGTAGTCCAGGCTGGCCTTGAACTCACAAGGCATCCTACTACTTCAGCCTCAGAAGTGCTATAATTCTAAGCACGTGCCACTATGCTCAGTTCTTACAAGAAGTAGGAATTTTAGAGATGATATCAAAGTTGTCATTTAATTTTATGATCTTTGTTATTTTTGAAGTAAACTTGAGAAATGAAACTTTATACAGGCCCAAATTGTAAACTGAATTTTAAAAAACAGGCCCAAATGGAGCTGTAAGAGTTAAGATCTAAACTGAATTTTAAAAAACTGAATTTTAAAAAACAGGCCCAAATGGAGCTGTAAGAGTAAAGATCTAAACCCTTCTTGGCAACTACTTAAACATGACCTTGAACCTTAATGCCCAGTAAAGCCATTGGCATACAATGAACCAACACAAATCTTCACATTATAGACAAGGTAACCAAAGTTTCTAACAGCAAAAAAATGGAAAGTAACTTCAAAGTCTGTCAATAGCAGAATGGCTAAAACAAAATATACCCATGTAATGGAGTATAATGTAAGTATTTAATAAAAACAGATCACAATCCACTAACAGCAACAAGAACCACGAAACGAGAATTACAATCAAAACATGCAGATGAACATTACATAAAAAAAAAAATCTGTAATCCCAGTACTTGGGAGGCTGAGGCAGGAGGACTGGTATGAGTTCAAACCAGCCTGGGCTACCAAAGTGAGCTCAAGGCCAGCCTGAACTGCAGAGGAAGACCCTGTCTCAAAAAGACAAAACAAAACAAAACAAACAAACAAACAAACAAACAAAAAACAAAAAAAAAAAGGAAAAAAAAGAAAAAAAAAGAAAAAAGAAAAACATATCTCTATAGGCAATTAATTCTAAAAAGATATATCCCAAGCACAGCAATAACCACATGTGGGAATTCTCTTCATTTTCCTTTGTTATAGTAAATTTCTGCAATGAACACAAACATTTATAATCAGCAAAAATGTTTTGGTGCAAAAGAAGATCCCTCAAGCCACAAACAGAGCAATCCGCAGAAAAGCACAGAAGAGAACTTGCACAAGCAAAGTGGAATGATAGAGACAATGAGGTGGGTGATGTGAGAGTAGCGTACCTTATCAAATGCTGTTTTTTGTTCAGGTGGGGGGAAAGCAGCTTTTTGTTCAGGTGGTTGTGTAGGAGCTGTCTTTAACTGAGCTGTGATAGCCTGAACCTGAGCCATCACAGCATTGTCAAGGGCGGGAGACTGTGGTTTTGGAGGTTGTTGAAAAGTCTGAAGGATCTGCTGAAGCTTAAAGAATGGGAAAACTGATAAACCACAATAAAATAACCATAGTATCAAAACTAATCTACTAAAAAAAACTTTAAAGGTGACCAAAAATAGCATAGGCATTAAGAAAACTGGAAAAAACCAAATCATCCTTTTACTAACAGGTTAAGTTTGTTGAATATCAGGTACAGGGTGTATCACTTAAAAGTTAATAATGTATGCTGACAATCCCAAAGATCCAAAATGATGGTCAAAGAGAAAATACATTGAATGTGAATAACATAAGTTTTCTTGAAATATAAAGGCATTAATTCCAATCCAGGTAAGTTTGCAATCACACACAAATGCTAGAACTGTAAACAGCCCTAGGCTCTTAGCAGTTCTAAAATTCTCTTCACATAGGCATGGTTGTTTCCTTAATCTCGGCGCAGATGTTATCTTTCGTCACTGCTTTCCCACTGAAAACTTTTCTAGTTGAAAAGTAGAATACTTTCTCCCTTCAATGAGCTTAAGAGTAAGAATGTAAAATAAGAACAGACGATAGTACCTAACCCTGCAAACAATTCAATTCTTGAATAAGTGGCTTACCTGCTGGCCTTGAGTTGTCTGAAATAGCTGAGCCACAGCAGCGAAAGCATCAGAGCTGGGCAACTGTGGTACAGTAGGTATGGAGTTTGGTGTGGCTTGTGGAGGTTCAGAAGCAATTTTTACTGGAGGAGGAGGTGAGCCTTAAGAAGAAAAGGGCATTAAAGAAGGCCTATGAAAAGGTGAATGTATATGTTTCTTTTGTAAGAGCCCTTTAAGGGCCGGTGAGATAGCTCAGCAGACTAAGCACCTGCTTTGGCAAGTGCCAGGACCAGGGCTTGATCCCAGGTCCCGCATGCCCTGGGCATGCTGAGTTGGCAAATAAATCCCAGAGTGGTGGCATACCCCTGTAATCCCAGCATTGGTAAGGCTGAAAACAGGAGGATCACTATGAGTCCAAGCTGCGTATTGAAACCCTACACCACATACATAAAAGAAAAATAATAAATAAATAAATAAATAAATGTCTTTTAAACTTCTCTGGTAATATTTCATCCAGTTCATATACATTGTGGTTACTAGGATTTCTATCATAACAAGTTATCAAAAGGTCATATTTATAATAGAAAATAAGAATTATGGAAAGAAAAACTATTCTGTCCCAGATGTAAACTCAAGTTTGCACTACAACACACAAATGCAAAACTCCTCATGCATAAAATTTTTACCATTATCTAAGCTTACAGATAGACTTGGCTGTACCTTCATTATTGGCGACATTTTCCACTAATGGGGCGGCATTACTGGTTCCTGCTGCCATGTCCAAAAGAGGTTGAATGATTTCAATTTTGAACACTCCATTTTTTTGCCAAAGGTTCAGCACACGAACTATTTTACTCTGTTATATTAAAAAAACCCCAAACAAACCAATCAATAAATGTTTTTGTAATTTATAATATTCTTTACTGTACAAAGAGATAACTCTTGCTAATATTTTTCTATTAAGTCTTTCAAAAACAATTACATAAGAATTACAATAAAGTCAAGAAATTCTAATTAGTCTACTTTGATGGGTATAATATGCACTAAGACAAGACCGAATATCGACCCAGAGAACAAACATAAACATATTGGCTGGTACTTTCAATACAATTTACAGTTATAAAAGTATTCTATCATGGCCAAAAAATTATTTTAAAAGGAGCAAAGAAATGAAATCAAATTTATTTGGGATGTTAACAGTTAAAAGATTTAGGAAACTGGCCTGCAATTGAGAAGTTGTTTTATGATGAAATAAGTGAAGGAGATCCAGGGAACATGTGCTATTCATGAATATAATTTTTAACTCCTACTCAATGAATTAATTATCCTTTTCTCCCATAAGAGCAATCCTTCTAAGAGTATAAGCACAGAAT
Organism: Myocastor coypus; assembly: GCA_004027025.1. Classification (NCBI taxonomy): domain Eukaryota; kingdom Metazoa; phylum Chordata; class Mammalia; order Rodentia; family Myocastoridae; genus Myocastor; species Myocastor coypus. Next base: position 18,584 of record PVJA010014718.1, on the reverse strand, counting down.
CTATAACAGCTAAATTTACATGTCACTTATTGTAAACGTTTCCATTGTTTATTACCATGTACACCAGTGTAATTGTTTCACCTCAAGCCTACCTACTATATCTGCAACACTCTTCCACCTTCTATATTACATTATAAAATCAGCTATATATGTGAAGAATTGAACACTATAGCCATGGTGGCAAAACTTCTGGAGCTTTCAATGATACAAACAGCCCACTATGGCATGTGTACCATAGGTCCACCACCACTGCTCTAGTCTACTTGTTAATAACCACTTAACATTGTAACATCATTATATGTTGAGGAAGACCATCAATTAGCAGTCCTTTCCTTCTGGAATAAGCAATAATCTAAGAAGTGCATTGTTTTTCTCTACTACAAAATTTATTCATTACTCAACCATAGAAACACATCTTTCCAACATATTTTTGTTAAAGTTTAACATATTTTTACATAAGAAAGAACACTTAAATAAGATTCACTTTCTTCACAAATTTTTAAGTGTATAATCCAGGATTATTAACTATAGGTACCATGTTTTCAGCATATCTTTAGAACTTAATTCATCTTTCTTAGTTAGAACTTTAGACCAGTTGATTCTAACTTCCCATTTCCCTCTCTCTAGTAATCATTACTCTACTAAGTCTACAAATGTCATTCCTTTTGTAGTACATTACTGAATAATCTTATGAAAGAACAACTATGAAATTACCACTGCAGAGAAAATAGGACTTTACAGCAAACTCCTAGAGATTATGCTACATGGGTATCTTATCTAGTAATATAGCAGGCTTTGAGTGTCTAATAAGCATTTAAATAAATGTAAAAATATGGCCAAAACTAACAGAATGTAAATTCTTAATTTAAAAATTAACAACACCTTATCTTCAGATGGACAAAGATACAAATACTGGAATGTGGCAGTTATGTTTTTAGAGAATCTTGGCCCAAAAACATCTTTATCAGTTCCAAACTGATGACGAGACTGTCGCACAATTGAATCAATTACATATAATCCTGGAACCTTGTATTCTGGTTTACACTGCAAGGATAGATATATAAAGTCAATACAAGACAAGCAAAATCACAATTTGATATCTACTAATTTCCTATATTTATCTTTTATGTACACCCAGTGACCATTTATAAACTACCCAGATTTCATCTAATTGACTCACTTGTCAAGTTTCCCACAAATGTATAGAGAGAACCACCCCTCATTGATACTTCAGATGCTTGAGAGCTTAGTTTCTCTGATCCCTGTCCCTCCTGTAGCAATTACTCAGAACTGTCATCCTCAATCCCTCCCTCTACCATCATCAAATAAATTCACTTGTGACAGTCTCTACTGTGGCTCAACAATTTTTAGCTCTCAAAACTATTTTTTAAAAATGTTACTAATATATCAATTTCAATGAGGTTGAAATTTAACTGTGACGTTCTGGGTGTTGACGAAGATAAACAAAAAAGCAGGCACCTGTATATATTCTAGTTGTACTAGAAAAAGGTATAACCCTTTCTTTTGTGTTTGTTTATCTATTTATTTATTTTTGCGGGACCAGGGGTTGAACTCACATCCTTGCACTTGCCAGGCAGGCACTTCTGCCATGGAGCTATCTCCTTAGCTCCCTTCTTAGTTTCCATGTTTGTGATATACAACAAATACCATCACTGTGGGGGTCGGTACCTATACATATCACATTTTAATCTTTTTTATTTTCTCTTCCCTTTTGTTGTACCTGTCCAATTCCCTTCCAGATAGAAATAATCTAGTAATAAAAATAAAGCCTTATTTGCCCCAACAACTCTCTATCTAGGAATTGATGCTACAGAGAACAGCAAAGAGGCATTGATTTTTCTTCCTATAAAGTTAGCTCTGACAGCACTTTCTCTAAAATGTAGAAATTTCTAACTATGCAGCTAAAAGGAACTGGCTGAGTAAATCATGGTGAAAATCTAAATTTTTGGTAGTACTGGGAACTGAATCCAGGGTCTCTGTCTGAGCTATGTGCCCAGACCATTTTTATAATTTTGAAATGGGGGTCTCACTAAGTTTCCCTGTCTGGGCTCCAACTTGTAATCCTCTTGTCTAGGCCTCTCAGAGTGCTGGGATAACAGTAACGCACCACCACGCACGGCTGTTTTATATTTGACACAAATATGCACTGGCATGTACTACATGACACAATTCTAAGTCAGGGGATGAGACAAAGATATATGAGACTGTTTTCTCAGTCTTATACTGATGGACATGTCTAATCAACTTGGATCATAACAATTGTAGCACTAAAAATTGGATTAATTTTGGTGGGAACAGAGAAACATTGGTAAAACTTTTTAAAGATGTAATTTCATTTGCAGTACTCAAAGCAAGTTAAAATGACAAGACAGTAGATGAAGAAAAGGATAGAGGAAGCCCATGAGGCTCAGAGAAAGGTTCTAGTTCATAGATAACTGCTACAATACATGGCATTAGTAGTACAATGTCAAACTCACAATAAGTACTTAATGAATGGTGCTGTTAGGTTTTTAAACTTTTAGTGATTAAAAAGAACATCCGATGACTGTTTTTTCTTTAGAACAGCTTTGAAAGTACACACTGAAATTATAAATACAAATATGCATCAAATAAAATGAGGTAATAATAAAACAGTTACCTTTTTGATGAATTTTTCTACTATTTGAACTACATGCTTATAAAGCTGAAAAGAATTAAAAGAAAATTACTACAAATTTACATAATTATGTAATTATATATTTCCTAGAATTAGAAAAGTTTTAAAACTTTGATATTTTTTAAGTTTAAAGAATTAAGGTAATACTCAATGAACCATAAATAATAAAAAATGACCAATAAGAGAAAAAAATCTAAACTAACATATCAGATTCTGTCTCCCATGAAGGTCTCTTTTCTTAACTGCTTAATCAATGAACCTTTATAAAACAGGATACTAAAAGGACAAGGACAATGGAGTAAGAACTGAGTAATGGAGTTTATAAAATGATAAAGGCTATCCTGGGTAAGATAATTTCATGGAGCCTGAGGGGTTTTCTTAAATTTTTATAATAAAGGAGAAGCTAATTGTTTATAATAATTATTAAATAAAATTTCTCTGAAATAGCATGTTACATTGCAAATAAGTGCATAGTCTTAGAAACCTTAAGCAAAATCTGATTAATTGTGCTCTTTGATTCAGGACTGAAACTAAAAAGAAATCTCATTAAGTAACATTTTCAATGCATTAAAAAATATTTGTTTTATTCTTACCTTAATAGCTTTAATAGCAGCTTTAGTGATGAGAATCATCTTGGCTCTAGAGATGGGAGGTTTCATATCCATAAGTGAAAAGAGCTTAAAAGAAAAAGAAATTAAAAAAGCTAAGTTCAGAGGTCAACTTCCTTGAGCTACAAAGATATGTGCAATCTATTTACGAAGGGAAAAGCTTTTGGAATTAAAAGTTTTATCAATTTGGCTAGTAAGTAATAATCATAAAGTTCCCTGTCTATCTGTATTACCACTTACAAAATGCAATAAAATATTTTTAAAAATAAAATATAGGGGGCTGGCGAGATAGCTCTGTGGTCTAAAGCGTCTGCTTAGGCAACCACAGGGACCACAGTTTGACACCCAGCATGACATGCTTGCAGCAGCCCTACAACCAGAGCAGGCTGAGCCAGCCATAACATAAAATAAAGTTTAAAAAGAAAAGTGCAAATATCGTATAGTTTCCTTAGTGTGAGAGCTCAAAAGAAGAAAAATAAATAAATAATTTTTTTTTTGTGTGTGGGGGGAGGTACCAGCCATCAAACTTAGGATGTGTTTTCTGCATTCTCAACTCCTATAAATTTTTTTAGTAGAGTGACTTAAATACAAAATGCATTTGGAAGAATAAAAAATAAAATTTAAGGTTTATTAGGCTGGGCGTGGTGGCTCACGTCTGTAATTCCAGCACTTGGGAGGCTGAGGCAGGAGGATCAGTGTGAGTTCAAGACCAGCCCGGGCTACAAAAGTGAGCTCAGGGTCAGCCTGAACTACATAATGAGACCCTGTCTCAAAAAGACAAAAAAATTTAACGTTTATTGAAAGTGTTAATGTTTAATTATTCGACCAATCTTATATACCTGTATCTATTAAACTAAACAGATTTGATGAAAATATGTAATACGACCATTGTTAAAATTTTGTTTTGAAATTCTGTACTATATACGTACTCTTGCTTGTTATTGTTTTTCTATCTTTGTTCCTGTGATTTTTAGTCTTTAAAATAAAATTTTAAATATTAAAAAAACCCCAGTTTTTGTACCAATATTGATTACAAAAATTATTATGTCTACACCGTGTGCTGTTTAACTACTATGAGGACAACAATATGCACTGTATCAATTATTGGGAATGTATTACTACTGTGTTTTTGGAAAAAAACACTATGTGTTGTTATTTTGGAGGAGGGGAAAACAGGAAGCTAGAGGCAAAAAAGCTTTTAAGAAATTTGTAAAATTTATAACAAAAAAATTATAAAACTTCATGGAAGAGACAAATAGTTCAGCAGATTGAAGTGTCTGCTTAAGCAGACATAGTGGCTGGTTCGATCCCCAGCCTGCCTTACCAGCCTGCCCCCTGTGTGCTAAGAAGGCAACTGAGACTGGGTGTGATGGCGTGTGCCTACAATATCAGCTCTTGGGAGATTGGAGCACTGTAAGTGGTCACAGGTGGATCACTACAAGTCTAATCTATGTAGTGATACCCTATATACCTGTAGACCCTTAGTAAAACACAAGTAAATAAATAATAAAAAGAAAAGACATACTATAGTCCTAGACTAAATAATGACAACAGTATGTGACTCTGTCAATGTTCCATGTATTTTCAGCCCAAATCTGAGATTTCAGAGAATTCCAAACAATTTTAAGGCTCATTTAGAGATCCACGTAAAATCAAGCAAGAAATTTAAAATGCTATTATAAGGGGCCAGGGAGATAGCTAAGTGGAATAAGTGCTTGCCTGGCAAATACAAGGTCCTGAGTTTGATCCCTTGTACCACCACCATCAGAAAAAAGAAAAAAAAAAAAAAAAAAAAAAAAAAAAAAAAAAAAAAAAAAAAAAAAAAAAAAAAAAAAAAAAAAAAAAAAAAAAAAAAAAAAAAAAAAAAAAAAAAAAAAAAAAAAAAAAAAAAAAAAAAAAA
>PVJA010014718.1:0-13299 GCA_004027025.1 Myocastor coypus | reverse complement strand
ATAGTTTCTTCATTAAGTTACAAATAAAATCAACAGTTTACTATAATTAATCTCACAACAGAGGCTTATCATGAATTTAACATTCTCTCCCCCAAATCTAAACAAGAGACAGTGTGCAAAGACAGTTATAAATATAATATCTTGACATTAAGAAATTTTTACCTAGCCATTTTTTTTTTTTTTTCTTTTTGAGACAGGGTCTCGCTATGCAGTGCAGGCTGGCCTTGAGCTCACTTTTTGTAGCCCAGGCTGGTCTCAAACTGCACCGATACTCCTGCCTCAGTCTCTCAAGTGCTGGGATTGCACGCGTGCACCACCACAGCCTGGCTGGTTTGTTTTTCTTTAGTTTTTACTCACAAATATTTCTCCTCTGGAACTTCTAAAAATACTCTGAATGGTATTTTAGGAATTCCTTAGCAATTATAAATCTTTCATACATTCCATTCCCACTTTTTTCCAGTTAGTGTAATATTTCATACTTAAACCCTTTCAACTATTAACTAACACACTACTAAGCAATTACCCTAAATGGTTTGCTTCCCAGAGTAAATAGCCCTATTTGGCAGCATATTCCCCAAATTGTTTTCCAAACTACAGAAATAGTGGGAGGACAGATATCAATAACAACAGTTTTAGAAAAAGTATAGAATGACAGATACACCCAATAAGTAAAGTCATATAAGCACCTAAGATATTCAGGAGGATTGATGTGAGTTCGAGACCAGCCTGGGCTACACAAGTGAGCTCAAGGCCACTGCATAGTGAGACTGTCTCAAAAAGACCAAAAGATATTTTACAGAGGAGTTCATCTTTGAAGATGTTTACATAAGGTGATTATCTTTTTACCAAGAATAGAATTTTCCTTGGAATAGATGCAATGAAAAACAATTATAAAGTTTGTGAAACCAGAGATCAACTCAGGACCTTGCACTTGCCAGGCAGAAAACAATTATAAAGTAAATAATAATCTTTGAAACTAAATAGTTATGGTGGTAGCACATGCCTGTAGCTCCAGTACTTGGGGAAGCTGAGGCAGGAGGTGCTCTGTGAAATTTCAGGCCAGCCTGGGCTATGTAGTGAGTTCAAGGTTAGTCTGGACTACATACATAGAAAGACTTTGTCTAAAAAAGAGAAGTAAACACCCCCATTCCCAGACAACTAAAGAACTCATTGAGGAGCTAAAAAATAAAGTTAAACGTTTTGATTTGAACACAAATTCTAAAAGTTAATACTACATGATGCATAAATTATACAACATACATTTATAAAACGTAAATTCTAACTATATGTTAAGAATTTAAGCCCCGGCAGGTTGGCTCAGTGGTCTAAAGCACCTGTTTGGGAAAGCTTGGGCGGCTTCAGGGACCATACTTCGATTCCCGGCACCACATGCTGCGCCAGCCCTGCCCTTGGGGCGGGCTGAGCCGGACATAAAAAATGACTGAATAAACAAAGGTTCTGAAACAAGAAAAAAATAAATTAATTAATTTTGGGGGCCTGGCGGGATGGCTCAGTGGTCTAAAGCGCCTGCTTGGGAGGCTTCAGGGACCATGGTCAGATCCCCGGTACCACATGCTGCACCAGCCCTGCCCTCGGGCTGGGCTGAGTCGGCCATAAAAATGAGTGAATAAACAAACAAAGGTTCTGAAACAAGAAAAAAATAAATAAATTAAAAAAAAAAAAAAGAATTTAAGACAGTTGCTTACTATTTTCTTTCCTTCTTTGTATCTTAAAAGAGAAAGAAAATGCAGAAGTTGTTACTACAGAGATCTCAAAATGTGCCACAGTAAGAACTCCTCTGGTCATTAAAAACTTGGAAGTATATTTTAATGAAGCCCAACCCAGAGCTAATATTTATCTAGTGTCTCAAATGGCACTTCTTTACTGCTTTAGCAGTAAGCACCTTCTCATACTTAAAAACGTTAAACAAGCACATGATGGAAAACATGACAGCTTCTGCAGGAAAACTCCACTCTACATTCCAATTATCCTAACTTAAAAATGAAGGCTGAGCCGGGCGTGGTGGCTCACGCCTGTAATCCCAGCACTCGGGAGGCTGAGGCAGGAGGATTGGTGTGAGTTCAAGACCAGCCTGGGTTACAAAAGTGAGCTCAAGGCCAGGCTCAACTGCATAGCGAGACCCTGTCTCAAAAAGACAAAAAAAAAAAAAAAAAAAAAAAAAAAAAAAAAAAAAAAAAAAAAAAAAAAAAAAAAAAGAAGGCTGACTCTACCTTTCAGCAATATAACATTCTTTCAAACAAAAGATCAACAATTGACAAAGTGAACCAACATTAGACAACAGAAGTCAAGCAGTAATGAGTTAGCATGTATTATTTAGCCATATTAACTAACGTAGACTTTTTTGATACCTGTTTTGAGATGATACCAAAAAGGTTACATCTTTTTTGCATGATTCCTGGGAAATGGGTCTGAATTTAAAATTACTGATTCAGGGGCTGGGGAAATAGCTTCGTGGCACAAGTGCCTGCCTGGCAAGTGCAAGGTCATGAGTTTGAACCCCGGTCCCACAAAATACATACATACATACATACATACATACATACATACATACATAAATAAATGCTGATTCTAAAGCTCATACCTAAAATCGCTGATTCTAAAGTTCATATTCCCTAACAGCACTCGATCCCTTTTTAAATACTGTTTACTATTTGTACAGAGACTACCGACTGTTGCCTAATATGCTCATTGATGCTGATATTCTGGGCAGAAGTTCTAATAATTTATATAATTTCATTTCACAGTTAAGTGCAATGAGGGTTAGAAAACTACCCCAAGTCATAAAATGGAGTGGCAGAATTCAATCTGTAATCTATAATTTTCGAAGCAAGTTATTCTAGGAAATGTCTAAGAATAAGAAAGCTATTAAAAACAACAAACAAACAAACAAAAAAACACAAGAGAAAAGTATACAAACATTAAGAACAAAAACTAAGCAGCTAATTTAGACCTAAACCAGAAGATTATATGTTAAAACATAATTGTCATAAGATACTGGATCTAATGATTTTTCTTTTTTTAAAAAAAGTTTTTTTCTTGTTTCAGAACTTTTGTTTGTTTATTTTTATGGCCCGCTCAGCCTCCCCTGAGGGTAGGGCTGGCGCAGCATGTGGTGCTGGGGATCGAACCGTGGTCCCTGCAGCCACCCTAGCTTTCCTAAGCAGGCACTTCAGACCACTGAGGCATCCTGCTAGGCCCCCCTAATGATTTCTCTTTTTCCTTTTTTGGCACTGAAAATGAAACTCAAGCATGCTATCACTGAACTACTTCCAGGCTTTTGTATGTTGTGACAACTTCCATTAAGATGCCCAAGTTGGCCTCAAACATGCAATCTTCTTGCCTCAGCCTCTTCACTAGCTGTGACTATAGGCATGTGCCACCCAACCTGACTTGACGACGACAACAACGACAACAACAATAACAACAACAAGCTGTTCAGAAATAAAGTGATGCTCTATACCTAAGCAACAAGTTCAAGGCAATATAAGCGATTAAATGTCAATTCTTGAGTCCTTAAAAAGATTGGGTAATGGTGCTTAAATGGTTCTATGATTTGATAATGAATGTGATAACCAGGGAAAAATCTGTCAACATAGTATAGATGATCACAACAGGAGGTTATAAAAGTTCCTTAAGGCTAACATACTGTTTTTGTTTCAGATCTCAATTTTTATATTAATAGCTTTAAACAGTGTTCTAAATGTGAAATTTAAATTTCCAAATAATGACCCACCCACATATTCCAGGGAAGATTGTACCCTCTAATTCAACTAGATGGGAGTTTGAATTCCCTGTTGCTACCTTTATGAACTGTTAAACAGGTTATCAAATAAAAGCATCTAACCAGTGCTTAGTAAAGGTTGGCTTACTTTTCTGTTCTTGGTCTTTATTTTCAATATGTTTTGTTAGCGTGTAGTTCATTTTTCTCATTCTAAAGCAAAATGAATTTGCTAGCTGTAAATGCCTTTTGTCTTTCCTTACCTGTATCCACAGCAAAGCTACAATTTAATCATATTAAATAAAAAGGATTAACTAACATCATCAATGACACTGGCTGGGAAATGTCTCATAAGTATAAATTCCAATCTTGTGATGCAAGATTTTCATTGTAGGTACTGAATTTTTGTAACAAATTTGTTAAGAGTCATGGTCCGAACATCCGCCCAATAATCAGCTCCCTGGGAGATCTTGGGCCTAGCTCTTGACATTTGTGAGCTCTGTATCTTTTTAGCATAGGAATATTTTCTACCTACTTAAGAAATTTTAAGAATACAAACAATCGGGGCTGGCAGGATGGCTCAGCAGTCTAAAGTACCTGCTTAGGAAAGCTTAGGCAACTGCAGGGACTGGGATTCAATCTCTGGCACCACATGATATGCCAGCCCCACCCCCAGGGCAGGCTAAGCTGGCCATTAAAAACAAACAAACAAACAAACAAACAAAAGAATACAAACAATCATACAAATGGACTTAGTGTAGCACCTACCAGAGTTAGGTATATAATAGATGTTAACTATTAACCACTATGCAAATTTCTGATCAACATTGTAATCTCAGCTAATAAACCTGAAGAGGGGAAAAAAGCTACCAGCTTCTATGTCATCATGCTTGAAAACCTGTAAAAATATACAAACACTCCTAGTTTGAGTTCTATTTTTTTTTTTTTTTTTTTTTCAGGGTGTAAGGCAAATTTAGAATGTTCTGGAAGGCTGACCTTACTCACAGCCATGAACAGATGACAGCAGTGACTGGTACTTCATGGTTTAATTTCAATCAAACCAGGTAAGGGATGGGAGGTGCTCTGGTGAATTAGACACATGCTTTCCCTCCTATAATCTATTTTAAAAAATATATATTTTTAAAACTCAACATTTTTTCCAGCTATCTTTCATTTAATAAGAAATAATGTGACATTTTCAAAAACACATTAGTAGTACATTTCCAACAATTGATACAATGCAAATTGTCGTCCACCTAGTAGTTATACAGAGCACAGGATATGGACATGACAATTTTTCTTTCTTTCTTTCTTTCTTTCTTTCTTTCTTTCTTTCTTTCTTTCTTTCTTTCTTTTTTGTCTTTTTGAGACAGGGTCTCACTATGCAGTTCAGGCTGGCCTTGAGTTCACTTTTGTAGCCCAAGCTGGTCTCGAACTTGCACCGATCCTCCTGCCTCAGCTTCCCAAGTGCTGGGATTACAGGTGTGAGCCACCATGCCCGGCTGGACATGATAATTTTTCTAATCATTGTTGGTACAAAAAATTTCTTCTCACTGAACTGAAAGAAAGTAGTTGTATACATAGTCTAGTATTCAATAATTGCAATGGATTACTGGCAACGTCAGAAGCTGTTGATTTAAGTGTTTTACAGCTCAGCATACTAATCTAGCTTTACATTTTATGTTGAGTTCTATTCTTGCAACTAGGTCATTAAATAAATTTGCTGCTAAATGAGGACATATGTACATGTAGTATTTACAACATTCAGAAATTGTTAAAACTCTGATTTGATGACTTTGACTTTATTCATGTAATTTACTATAATATGTAACATAAAACTATAGTACTATATAGAAAAATCAGCAAAAATTACAGTACTATATAAAGACACCAAGGCTATATGAACAAGATATATAAAACTGTACAAAAAGGGGGGGGGCAAGATAGCTCAGGGACTACAGCACCTGCTTAGGCAAGCCCATGGACCATGGTTTGATCCCTGGTACTGCATGCCATGCAGCCTTGCCCCCTAGGGCAAGCTGAGCCAGCCAGAGTCCAGGCAGGTGCAATGGCACACACCTGTAATCCCAGAGCTGGGGAGGCTGAAAGTAGGAGGATCACCATGAGTCTGAGCTACATAGTGAGATCCTGCAACAACCATTACAAACAAAACAAAACAAAACAAAACAGCTCGAAGTTCAAATGACAGGTGTTAAGTTTAAACAGCATACCTCAGTCCTAAATTGGAACAGTTGTCAAACAGGCTGTTAAGCAAGGAATATCTGTATTAGGGATCTTATCAAAATATTTCAATGAAGATGACTTGTTTTTAAAAATACACACTCTCCACCAATAACCATTAAAATAAGACACAGCCATCAACAAATCACATTAGCTAGGGTCCCTTGCACATCAGAAAAGGCAAGAATGAAAATTATTCAGAAAATTGGGGTATCTTCTGATACAGCAATCATATGGAACTTAGCAGCTTCCACAAATGCTTCAAGATTACACTGATCAAACAACTGACATTACTGGAAGCTGTGTTTTTAATGTGCAAATTTGGCTAATTATGAAGGAGCTTCTGCAGGTCAACGCAAGGGGACCAATGAAACTAAATACAAGATACAGAACTATCAACCTGCTTGACTGTATAAAAAAAGTCACTGGAAATGTCAAATATCCTTGGCATTAGTGGAGCCACTGTTGTCTGTCTCTGCAGCAAATATCATGGAGGACAGAAAGACATACAATATGTAGCCAAGAGTGTAGTAAAAAATTGAATAGAATAGTAAAGCCAAAACTAACAGTGATAATTAACTGTTCATCTGTTTCCTATGATTTGGAAGTATGTATATATAACTCTTGAGAAAGTGGGATGTATATACAATGGCCAGCTCAGCCTTCCCTGGGCGTGGCAGTGGAACAGCATGTGGTGCTGGAGATTGAACTACAGTCCCTGTGCACTAGCTTAATCAGGTGTTTTAGACCACTGAGCCATCTCATCACCCCAACCTTGAGAAAATATATGTACCAATCATATGAGACATTTCTACATATCTAAAGGTTTTACAAGATAACACCTCTAAATAGTTTGCATCTGAGAATGTAACTCTAAATGAATCAGTTTTATCATCCCCTGAAAAACTAAGAGTGCACTGATAAAATTTTTCTAACCCTTTGGCAAAGCTGTTTTGCCTGTATCATATGTCATCAACAGGAGTCATAAACATGTTCTCCAAATTACTGCCTTCAGCAAAACAGGTTTCTTGTTTTGCCTCAATGTTCAAACAAAAGTCAGGGAGCTTATTTTTATCCCAGTATGATCATTATAGAAACAATACATATTTTGAAGACATTTGTCTTTTTATTAAAACTGTGTTTATTTCTACAATAAGTTTGGTGAAGGTGCTTAAAAGTCATTGGGTCATGGGTGCTACTGATATAATGACTAAGGCCTCCAAGTGAGGAACAAAGGAAACTCCAGCTTCATTACTTTGCTTTTTTGGTATAACTCTTCATGCAGTACTGCAAAGTGTAATAACACAAAATGAGTGTTATACTTTACAGTATAATCAGAAAAAATAATGTGCTTCATAAACAAGTTATGTTGTAGCAAAAAAGGATAGGTCTATTAGCAAGCTGTACAGAAGACAAGTTGTAACTCTAGAGAATGTGTTTCCTCTGCAAGTTCAGAGTCTTTTTTTTTTTTTTTGAGACAGGGTCTTGCTATGCAGTTCAGGCTGGCCTTGAACTCACCTTTTGTAGCCCAGGCTGGTCTCGAACTTGCACCAATCTTCCTGCCTCAGTCTCCCAAGTGCTGGGATTATAGGCTCAAGGAGTCTTTAAAGAGGTGGGTCATTATACTAATAATTATTTGTAACTCCAAGATCTTTAATAAAAACACCAACTGATAACCAACAAAACACCAGATAATGTGTTCTAAAGATGGTCAAAAGACTAGACTTTTCAATCTAGTCAATGCAAATTAGGTCAAGCAAATTACTTGACCTGTCTAAACTATAGTGTTCTGATTTATAAAAATATATACTGCCAGGTATTAACTTCTATGAGAATTAAATGAGGTTTTGCACAAGACATGACTAGGGCATCCCCTAGCAAAGGTCAAGAGTTCAATAAATACCCCTATGTGCAGTAATCTCATTATTAGTCAGTATTTGCATTTCATCTGTCAGTGGGAAAAAAATAGCATCAAAGCAGCCCAGAAAACCATGAAATGCTCTTACATAGAATTACAGTGGCAAGTGTAGCTCCCCCAGAATTATGAGACCCCCTCAAAAGGCCTGAGTTTATTAGGAAGAGTGGTACTTGCTAGAAGCAAATCAGTTTGGTTTTTTACCCTGTCACTAACTGAACAATTATGCTACAGCAGGATATAGGATTCTGACATGTGCATGCAGGATTTCAACTCACTTTGTATGCCTCTACTCCTGCAAAGTGGCGAAGTAGGTTACTGGAGACATCATCTATTGTTTCCTGGCTCCTCCCTCTGTGCAATCCCAGCCACCATGAGCTAAGCAGCTCTACTCCATCATCCACTCCCTTCTATGTGGTTTCCTCTGACTCAAAGCAACAAGCCAAACTGAGTATGGACTGAAAACTGAGCCAAAGTAAAATTTTCTTCCTTTTAAAAACTTTTCAGGTAATTCTGTCAGTTACAGAAGGCTAGTCAACACTTTATCACTGTAGTTAAAAAAAAAAAAAAAAAAGTTACTACACACCTACACACAGTGGCTCCAAACAACACTAATATATTGTTTTATACTTCTGAGGCCAAAATCTCAAATCATTTAAAACCAAGGTGTTGTCAGAGCTGTGCTGCTCCTGGAGGCTCACAGGGAAAACTACTGTTGCCCTGCTCAGATCACATGGGGAACATATTGCTTTGATTCATAGTCTCTTTCTCTACCTTCAAAGCTGACAGCACAGTATTTTTTCCTTCTCTGTCTTCTGCTTTCCTTATTTCCTTCTCTGACCCCTTCTCTCCTGTAAGAACCCTTGCAATTACAGATTTCTCCCAGATAATCAACCCACACCAAGATCTTTAATTTTATCATATCCTTTAAGTATTTTGCTATATAAGATATCCACAGGTATTGGAGCCAGACTGTGGACATCTACTGGAGATTGGGTAATTACTGTTACATTTTTAAAGAAACAGTGATTCATTCATTGTTGAACATCACTTCTATAATGAACAAAAACCCTCAGGCTGCACAATGAATTCTATCAAAATTGAATCTTCATGTCAACTGTGTTGGTTTATAACAGCGTGATCAATCTAAAGACAGACATGAAATAATTTTCTATTCCTTTTCAAACGGCTTGTAGTTTTCATAAACTCACTTTGTATGCCTCAGTCTAAGCCAATGGTTCCTTAAAAATCAAACAGAATTGGCAATTCTTAGGATGACTTTGACAGCCCTTAGATTATTTTTTCACAGCTGAAATCTACCTAACAATAATCTCATCTTGCCTGTATTTTTTTTTTTTTAATTTTATTTTTTTTCTTGTTTCGGAACTCTTGTTTGTCTGCTTATTTATTTTTTAAATGACAAACTTGTTTATTTTATTTATTTTTTAAAGAATTTATTTTATTTATTATTTTTATTCTTGTTTCAGAACCTTTGTTTATTGACTCATTTTTATGGCTGGCTCAGCCCGCCCCAAATGCAGGGCTGGCGCAGCATGTGGTGCCAGGGATCGAACTGTGGTCCCTGAAGCAGCCCAAGCTTCCCCAAGCAGGTGCTTTAGACCACTGAGCCAACCCGCCGGGTCCTATTTATTTATTTTTTATGGCAGGCTCAGCCTGCCCTGAGGGCAGGGCTGGCGCAGCATGTGGTGCCGGGGATCGAAATGCAGTCCCTGAAGCCGCCCAAGCTTTCCCAAGCAGGTGCCTTAGACCACTGAGCCATCCTGCCGGGCCTCTTGCCTGCATTTTTGTAATAATTCGCAATGAAGTCATAGCTGGTATTTTTCTAGAAAAAAATGGTGTATGGTCTGCATTAGACACAACACACTTTACAAAAACAAAGTTTAAATTTGCTCTGTTATAAACTGTTAGTGAATCTGTTCTGGCTGTTCATAAAAATAAACTAACAGATTTGGAAGTGATAAAAGGCAGCAGTGTCTACACTTTCTAGAGTATGCTTTTTCCTACTTCTTGAAATTAAGCTGCCATGGCAAAGGACTAGAAAGCTATATAATTATTCTAAGCAATTTTTTAAATCTTAAAGCCCTCAATTAATAAATAGTCTCTTCCCCAAACTCTCTCAATGAATACCCTTTAACACCAACATACATACATACATATATACATATATTTTTTTTCCCCAGTACTGGGGATCGAACTCAGGACCATGTGCTTGCCAAGCAGGCTCTTCAGCCACTGAGCTATCTCCCTGGCCCTAACACCTAAATAAACTTTTTTTTTTTTTGTCCTTTTGAGACAGGGTCTCACTATGCAGTTCAGGATGGCCTTGAGCTCACTTTTGTAGCCCAGGCTGGTCTCGAACTGGCACCGATCCTCCTGCCTCAGCCTCCCTAGTGCTGGGATTACAGGTGTGCGCCACCACACCTGGCTCATAAATAAACTTTTAAGCAATAAAAACTTTAACATTTATTTTCCCTAAGTGTTTACTCATAATGGATTATACTAATTATCCAGAACTCTCTTCTCTGCATTAAGAACTGATATAAGAATATGGTGTTTGTTTAAATAAAAAAGATTACACTGAAAGATGCAATGCCATTAATACCTCTTAAAATGAATCTCTCTCACTTCAAACAATCTATCATTCTTGTCACTTTCTAAAGAAGTTCTGAAGTCTTTTTTTTTTGGGGGGGGGGGGGGACAGACCAGGAATCCCAACTTCATGCTTTGCCAGGCAGGTACTATGCTGCCAAATTACATCCCTGGCTCCTGAAGTTGTCTTTTTATTTCTGTGTGCCTTCTTGAGACAATGTCTTACTATGCAGTTCATTTTGGCCTTGAGTTCACTTTGTATCCCAGGTTAGCTTCAAACTCAATGATCCTCCTGCCTCAGCCTCATGAGATCTGGGATTACAGATGTGAACTACCATGTCCTGCTCTGCAGTCCTTTCATGAGTGTCTTCACCTGCACTGTTGTGATTGCCCTTATGTCTTGAACTGACTCAAAATGTTTATGGCAATTTCTAGCAAATAAAAACACAGTAGTGTGTTTTCACTCTTATTCACTCAATCTGGCACCATACAACTACTACTTCTCCCCCAAAGTCAAAATGGCTATGAAAGGTACAACATTTTACTCATCCAGAACATGAAAGGAGCCACAACACAAGTGAGGATATCCATGAAAGAGGACTTTCAGAATTGCTTCAGAAAGTGTCGAATGATAAAGGGTGTTAGAAGTGAAGGTAAGGATTTTGAGGTGTTTAACGGTGATTTTTCTTCACACACACACACGTATATGTATATATATATATATTTCGTAATGTTATATTAATGCATTTATGTATCTGGTTGTTACAAGGTCTCACTACACACCTCCTACTCACAGGGCTGGAAGCTGGGATTACAGGCATGCACCACTATGCCAACACTCCTTTTGCCAGCTCAGCCCTCTATGGGGGTGGGGCTGGAACAGCACATGGTACAGGGGATTGAACTGCAGTCCCTGCACTTGCTAAAGTGGTGCTGTAGTCCGCTGAACTGTCTCACCAGACCTGTAAGATATTTTTTAAAAAATCATCTTTTTTGATCACATCTCATATATTACAACCACCAAGACGACAAAAATTTTTCCTCAATTGTTCTGATTAATATTTAAATGTAAAGTTTAACTTAAAGAGAAACAGGAATGCTTCCAAAAGAAATATACTCATAGTGATAGGAAGGTATCCAAATCCTTTTCCTGTTCGATACAGATATGAAATATTTAATTTTATATAGCCTTTCTTCTTTCATTTGATTCATCAGATATACTGGCTTAAACTAAATCAAGAGTTAAAGCTAACACAATTTTATTGTTTATTAGGAACCAATAAATGCTTTATAAAAGTATATGCTGAATTTCTTTTCTTTTTTTTTTTTTTTTCCTTGTTTCAGAACCTTTGTTTGTTTATTCACTCATTTTTATGGTCGGCTCAGCCTGCCCCAAGGGCAGGGCTGGTGCAGCATGTGGTGCGGGGAATCCAACCACAGTCCCTGAAGCCGCCCAAGCTTTTCCAAGCAGGCGCTTTAGACCACTGAGCCATCCAGCCAGGCTCCTATGCTGAATTTCTTACAAAAGACAATGATCATTTTTTGTGAAGTTGCTTTGTTATCCATCTAATTACAGTCTGGAAATATTTCCATAAAACATTAATTACTAAAATTATTAGGTAAGGGGTAGTTTACAGCCCTTATACCTGGCACTTCATTTTATACCTTTCGTGTGCAATTTACTGGAGGTATGGTTGGGTAGCTCCTTACTTCAGGCAACGTAGTATGATGGAGGAAGAAGGCTGACCATATGTTAAAGAAGCACTGGTATGCCATTCTTGAAAACAGAACATTGTATGAATTAACAATTTGCATATGCAGACAGTAAAAGGTACAGTGAAACTAAAAAATATACAGATAACTTGATTTTCAAAAGAAATCCCAATAGCTATATACTATATATAGAAGGGGCTGGGGAGACCAGCTCCGTGGCACAAGTGCCTACCTGACAAGTTCAAGGTCATGAGTTCCAACCCTGGTCCCACCAAAAAAAAAAAAAAAAAAAGTTCAAGCTCACCAATTAATAAAGAAGTTCAAATTAAAGTGTGACACATCATGCTTCATTTATCTAACTACCATCAATGTGGATTAGTATAAAACAAAAGAGGCATACTCAGCTGAGAAGATCTAATAGGTATGTTTTAACTCTAGAAATTTAAAAATATGTAACCATAACCCAACTTTTAAAATTACTAATTCTACTTCTTGAAATTTATCTAAGGTAATAGATGCCCCCAAATTTATTATAGCTATTCAAAAATATGAGCACTTTTAAGGACTGGTTACCTATGTAAAAAATTTTTAACACAAAAGTAGGCACAGTGGCCTACTAATTCACACTCACACTTTCAGACAAGGTGACACAGTGAGTGAGTCCAGGCCCCAAAGGAGAAAAAAAATTTCCAAACATAACTGAAAAACGAATAAAAAAACCTCTAAAATGCAAATGGTGGGGCTGAGGAGATAGCTCAGTGGAATAAGCACTTGCCTGGCAAGCATAAGGGCCTGAGTTCAATCCCTGGTTCCGCCAAAAAACAAAAAGCCTATGGTATACTTGGTGGAGTTGTTTTTTCATTTTCTAACTTACATTAATTTGAAACTTAAAAAATTAAAATTCAAATTGTGCCAAAGAAGTGCATCTTTCCCCATCTCTTTTTGTTTCATTTTTTTATTGTTTAAATTTAACAATGGTTATATTACATATATTCATCATCAGATCAGTTTAGATTAATACATATAGGTATATAAGATTGATCAAACAATTAAACATTAACCTTTCTAAATCCACATTATT
>PVJA010014717.1:0-46868 GCA_004027025.1 Myocastor coypus | reverse complement strand
GGAAGGGAAGAGAAGGGAAGGGAAGGGAAGGGAAGGGAAGAGAAGGGAAGGGAAGGGAAGGAAAAGTTTACAGCACACAGTCCCTGGAAAAGAATGCAGATGGGATCTAGAACAAGGTAGCAAACCTACAGCTCGTGTGTGCAGTGCACTGTTTACATCACTGACAGCTTGAAACCGTTCACCATCACTGATCTAAGACATCTATGGAGAGCCGGGTTGAAACAAGGCAGCACACTTGACTGTAACAAGAGAAAAGGTGGAAGGTACACGTGTTAATAGAAACAGATGTGCTATAGGTTCATACGTGAGAAATAAGCGTTCTTCAGTAGCTGTTTTTGTTTTCTTAGAAAAGTACAAAGAAAGCTCCTCAGCTTTAATCAAGAGATGAGAGTGTACATTTGAGGAGAAGGATGTTAAAGCATAGCTTGGAGTGACACACATTGTCTCTCTACCAGGCAAGTAAGTAAGAACTATCTGTAAGTCAGGGGCAAAGGAGCAGGGCTGTAAGTACGCAAGTGAGCCTAACACTGAATGGGGAAATCCTGCCTGAGGAAGTGGGGAAGGGAAGACGCGAGGACAGAAACGCTGTGAATAAGGGTAGCAGCCCAGCCTGGAGCTCTTGGCGAACACAGTGGGGGTGGTCGGTGGGGCATCACAAGGTTAAACGTGACCACAGAGTGGGCAAAGGCATAGGGAGGAGGTAAATATCTTGGAAGTGAAGTGCTAAAACACCTGAGAGGCCACAGAGTTCCCGGATCAAAAGCTGTGAAGACTCACTTCAGTGTCAGCAAGAGCAGAGGCAAGGGAGCTGGATGCTGAGCCCATCTATTAGCCTGGCAGACGTACTGGACACTGAATTTTCCTCCTCCCTCCTTCCCTCTCCCATTACCCTTATCTGCCTTACACAGCGTTAAACACGTGAGCAAGCTTTCTCTCTCCCTGGCTTCCTATTGGTCGGTCCAGGGAGGTAGAAGGGTGATCTTGGCCTATTTACCGCCCCCCTTGCTCCATCACTGCACAGTGGCTGAGGACCAGCCTCTTCCCTTTACTGAAGATGCAACTCCTGTTGACAGCACGTCAAGCAGCTTTCTCTGTTCGCTCCCAGACACTTTCCGCCCCCCTTCCATTCTTGGCTTATAACAAAGGAGCTCTGCTGCTACTAGCCCCGGGCACACTATGCTTGGGATTTCCCTCACCCTAATCATACTTTTGTAAATAGTTCCTTTATTAAACTCATCACAAATTATCCTCATTTGAGTAGGCCATCTGTTTCCTGCTGGGAGCCTACTGGTACAGTAGATGACAGCAATATAAATAACCTACCTAGCAGCGGTCATTGTAAAGATTAGAAAAAATATATGCAAGGAATCTAGTGCAGTCCTGGCCCATTATGTAAACACACTCAACTCATGGGGTAGAAGGGGGAATGGCAGGAGTTTCTTAGTTGTCATTAAGATGTAACTATACATTGAATTCAAGTACAAACAGGTCTTCCAGCTCCTAATGAGTTGTTGATGTTATTAGTAGTTAAGTAACACCTGGTGGCTTGTTACCACCCCCCACACACTTAGATCTAGTAGCCGCCAACTAAGTCAGTCAAAGCATCTCTACGAACAAATATACCCAAAAAAAAAAAAAAAAGAAAGGATAAGCCTTGCACAGAAAAAAGATTTCAACCAAGTTGTGGTGTCCAAGGATGACTCATGCAGTCAAGTGAGCTGGGCATCATAACTGGAACTCTGTCTTGGGAAAGTTGGGAGACTGTCTGCAAAAGCAGAGAACGGAGATGTTTATCCCCTGCCCTCCTCGAGTATCTCCTGGCTCTCACTCTCTGTAGCTGTGGTCTTCTTCCAGGGCCCAAAATGGAACTCCCACTGAGGAAGTGAGACCCAGGCCCAGGGCTGCACATTTTGGAACTCACAGCCTGGCACTGATGTTACCCAAAGACTTCAAAGTCACCCCCCGCCTAGGGAATAGGAAATGTGAAAACTGCCAGCTCAAGACTGCCAAAAGCCAAGCCCGGGCTACAGCTTCTATTGATGGCTGACAAATTAGGATTAATTTGAAGAACATACTAACAAGGTGAGAACAAAAACAACAGGTTCAACTAATTTGGCTAATTTGCAATAAAAAGGGGTCATGTACACATTGCCACCAATGTTTAATGTAAACCAAAATATGCAAGACTAGTTTCCATGGAACATTGCAAATGTAAAAGAATGCTTCCCCTTCATAGCCCACCTGCTCCGGACATACTGCCCTGCAGAAAGTGGCTTCCCTGGGCCTTCACGGCAGAAAGCAATGTCCCTCACAGTGCCTCTGCTTGAGCTGTTCCTTATAGACCACCTCACTGACTGCAATGGGCTTTTCAGTTCCTCTCTTTCTTCTTTGCTCCCTGGCACCAGAACACAGTACTCTGTGCATGCTGTCCCTGCCCCATCCCACTTACTTCTGGGTAACTCTTGTTATATTCAAGACTCGGGACATTTTATTTCTTCTAGAAAGTTTCATGGGCTGGGGTGTGGCTCACTGACACAGTGCTCATCTTGCATGCACAGGGTCCCAGCTTGGCAAAAATTAGAATCAAAAGCCCACAGAAATCTCTCCATGACCACTCATGATAGCTAAATGAGTCAGTAACACCCTCTTCTAGCACACCGTGCTTATGCAAACATTGAGCATTTCTATAATTGGCATTTGATGCCTGTCTTCCCCTGCTGAACTACTCCAGGAGATTAAGCTTGTCAGTCCTGCTCTGAGCATCTCGTATGTAGGAGGTCCTCAGTGTGTGCTGAAGGAACGAATGTCTAAATGTATAAGGCATATAAGACAGAGCTGCTAACATATGGCCATCATACAGTCGCTTTTCTCTCTCCCTTTGCCCTCCTCTTTCTCCTTCTCTTGCTCTCTTCCTCTTCATTTGCTCAGGGCTAGGAATCACACACAGGGTTCCTGCAAGTGCCAGGCAAGTGCTCTACCACAGAGCCCCAGCCCCAGCCCCAGCCCCAGGTGTGTTCTTTAAGAAGATCATTGTGAGTTTGAGACCGGCCTGGGCTACAAAGCAAGCTCAAGGCCAGCCTAAACTGCATAGCAAAACCTTGTGTTAAAAACACCAAAAAATAAAATAAAATAAACCCTCTTACCAAACACAGTGGTAAAGGGCCGGCCAGATAGCTCAGTGAACTGAAGTACCTGCTCAGGAAGAGCGCAGAGCCCAGGGTTTGATCCCCAGCATGCTGTGCTGGCCCTGCCCTTGGAACAAGCTCAAACAGCGATTGAGACTAGGTGTGGTGGCACTTGCCTGTCATCCCAGCTCTTGGGAGGCTGAAAACAGGACAATCACTGTAAGTCCAATCTATATAGTGAGACCCTGTAGAACCTGTATTAAATGCATTAAAAACATGATAAAATGGTTCCCTCTAATTTATGTTTGATTAACGTGTATTAGCGGTACATGTTAATGGGGTTCTGCATAATAAAGCACAGGCACTAAGCATTCACTGACGACCAAGACCAGCTGCCCTCTGCTCCCACTTGCCAACCCCTAGTAATTATTACTCTGTAGCAAATTGTTGCTTTAACTTCCCTGCATGAAGTACTTGTCTTTTTCTGTGTCTGACTTATTTCACCAAACATGATATCCTCCAGTTTCATCTATTATGCTGCAAAGGACAGAATTCCATTCTTTTCATGGTTAAATAATACTCCAGTGAGCATATATAACATATTTACCTATCCATTCATTTATGGGCACCTAGCTTTACTCCACACCTTCACTAACGTGAAGAATGCCACTTTGAACAGGAACATGCTGGCATCTCTTTGGGGTGCTGATTTCCTGGTAGAGACACCCAGAAGTGGGAGAGCTGAGTCACATGGCACCAGGGCTCCCCCTCCCCCCAGGCCTCATGTGCTCACAGAGGACTAGGCCACTGGTGAGCTTATAGCTGAATGTGATGCTGGAAGGGCAGAGGAGGTGGCCTCTGGCGCAAGGCCTGGAGGGGCGGCGCGCTCTCCCTCCTCTGCTAGCTGCCCTCTCCTGCCTGCTCCCCAGCCCACTGCCACGCCCCTCTGCTAGCTGCCCTCCCTCCTAGCCAGCCAGCTGTCAACTGGAAGCTCTACGGATTGGATCGTGAGACAGAAGCAGACCTTGTCGTTTAACATGCCTGTGGTAGGCATTCGGCATCAGCAGGGAGAACGTAACTAGGACACACGGTCTACCTGTTTCCAGTTGCTTTGAAGAATGGCAGTACTCTTGCCCAAAAAGTCATCCTCATTTACATTCTCTGTAACAGTATATGAGACCTCCATTTCCTCCACACCCTTCACACTGGTTGCTTTATTTTTTTGATTATAGCTATCTAGCATAGAGAAATATCTCATGGTAGTTTTGATTTTCATTTCCCTAATAGCTAAAAGTACTGGAAGTTTTTAGCTCTTCTTGCAGGAAGTGACTGTCCTTGTCCTAGTCCATGAACTTGTTTTCTTGTTCTCAGTTATTGGGAGCTCCTTAGAAAATTCTGTGTATTAGCCCTCTGTCAGGTGGACAGCTGGCACACATTGTTTCCAGTTCTGAAGGTCGTCCCTTCACTCTATTGGTTGTTTTATTGGTGGTATAGAAGTTTTTCATTTAGCAAAATCCCATTCCTACTTTTATTTTTGTTTCCTGTGCTTTGGGGATCATATATTAAAAAATCATTGCCTATACCAGTGTTTTGAAGTGTTTCCCTGGTGTTTTCTCCTACTAACTTCATAGTTTGAAGTTTTATACATTGGTCTTTGATCCATGTTGAGTTGATTCTTGTAGAGGTAAGAGAGAGGGGTCAAGTTTCAGTTTTTCACATATGGACATCCATTTTCTCCAACACCATTTATTAAAGAAGCTGTCTTCTCTCCAGTGTCTGTTTTGTTATTTTTATCGAGGCTTAGTTAGCTGTAGATGCCTGAGTTTATTTCTGGGATCTCAATTCTGTTTCCTTGGTCCATGTATCTGTTTTTATTCCAGTGTCCTGCCCTTTTTGGTTACTATGGCCCTGTTCTGTGTCTTGAAGTCGGACATTTTAATGCCTCCAGATATGTTCTTTTCATTCCAGATTGCTTTGGCTATTTGGGATTGTTTGTACTCAGAGTGAATTTGAGGATTGTTTCTTCTAATTCTGCAAAGAAAGTGATTGGTTTTTTGAGTGCAGTCAATACGATTCCCACCAAAATACCAAAGAGAGCTCTTAAGAAAGTGATTAATTCTTAGAGTCTAAGATTCACCAACAAAAAAGCAGTTCCACCTTAATTCATTTTTTAATGGAGCTAATGAACAGAATGTCAGAAAACTGTGACAGAATTCATAGGATATTTTAGTCATTCAACCCGTATTTGTTGAAACTATGTTGTGAGCTAAAAGCTAGAATGATGGGGACGGGCAGATCTCTACCTCTTTATAGCCCACAAATCCTCCCCCTTGGAGCACCAGACAAAAAAATGAGAGCAGAACAATACTACATTGGGCCCAGGAGATAGCTTGGCAATCTAGTCACTTGCCTGGCAAGCATGAGGACCCAGGTTCAGTCTTCAGTAGCACATGCCATGCCAGTTTCACATTCAGTGGGCCACTAAAAACAGCAGGCCACTAAAACCAAGCCACTAAAGCCAGATATAAGCCTATAATCCCAGTGTTATGGTTTGTGTCTAGGTGTCCCCCTAAAGCCTCACATAGTCACTGAGGCATAGTTCTACAGTGTGTGATTAATTCATGATCCAAGACTGGGATTATGGACCTGAGTACTGCTGGGATCATGGGTGTGAGTACTGCAACCAGCATGACTAGCCTGAATGTGACAGAAGAGAGACAGAGAGACAGACTTGCTCTCTGTTGCCGTTGTGGCTGCTGCTTCTCCCTTGCTCTCCGCTCCTTGCCACCCCCATGATCGGCAGCCCTCTGCCATGTGGTGCTCTGCCTTGGAACCAGCTGTGTATGGACTGAAACCTCCAGTGACTGTGAGCTAAATATACCTTTCCTTCCCTCATTTTGAGTGTCAGGTATTTATCCCAGCAATGAGAAAAGAGTAACAGAGATATCTAGTGCTGGAGAGGCTGAGACAGAAGGATTGCTATGAGCCGGAGCTGCATAAAGAGGTCCTGTCCCAAAGAAATACACAAATGAAGGATTTAAAAAATTTTAGAAACATACTGCATTGAATTGAAATTACAATGGTTGCTTAAACAACCAATAACTAGTCATCTTTGCCATCATCTGTGAGAATGAGGACTTAGAAACTTTACCACACTTCTGACAGAAATGGCACTGAGTTTAGAAAACAACCACAGAAATGCTATTTATACCTGTACCCTGGCTGCAAGGGTACACCTGTAGCTCTGACAGGCTTGGAGACTAAGTGCAGAGGGTCACAAGTCCCAGCCCAACTTAAGAAAGTCTGTGACTGAGCCAGTCTATGTTATAAAATTCAAAACTGGCTGGAGCCGTAGCTCCATATAAAGGCCCTGGGTTCATCCTCCAGCATGGGGGTGGGAGGGCTAGTAATTTGAACCCTGCGATTTATCCTAGAAATTTATGCTGGAAAAAGAACACAAAAGAAGAAAATGGAAAATATGCCAAAAAGTCATTATTGCTGCATTTTTATACTGGCTGGCAGAGAAAACAACTTGATTATCCAACATTAGAATAATGTACAGTACATTATGGCATAACCATGTTATAGAATATTATGGAACTGTATTTCATTTTCAAGATGGTTGTGATCCAAAGAAATATTTTAAGTGTGTTCCTTTAAAAACAGAGCACAACATTTTATCTGTTTCATTACAAGGTTATACAATGTCTTTCTGCATATGAACTAAAAAAAAAACGACCAAAACTTTAAGGCAATTTATTTGGAAAATTATGGTTTTAGCTTTTTGATTTTTACTTCTGATCTTTTTTTTTTTTTTTTTTTAATAGGGATACTTTAAAAATAGATTGTGGCCTATCATAGTAGGGGACACAGGATTCAAAAAGACAAAAAAAAAAAAAGATACAATGAATTATGTTCTTTTTTAGGACTTAATATGTCAGCTATCCACAAAGACATAGTGGTGGCTTTTCGCCACTGACACGCAAAACGCTTGAAAGTTTTAATTCCTGCAGATTTAAGATTAGTAAATTGTGCAGTGTGGCTGTGAATATGAGATTAACCCAGAGTGTGCGAACAAAACAGCACGGACCCAAACTGCCCCAGCACACACTGACAAGACCGGACCTTAGGGCCGCATGGGCTTTCTTTGTCCCCCTTGAACGAAACTCTGACGAACATGTCAGTGCCCGAAGGGATAAACAAAGGCAAAAAGGAGATCAGATACCGCAGCCCCACTTCCACAATAACTTTTGAGGAAAGACGGCCCTACTAACGCCACATCTCTACAGCTCTGTCTTGTGGGTAGGAGTTTTATTAAAAGGCATGTTTTAAGGCTGGCGAGATAGATAACCCAGCAGACTAAGCTGCTGCTTTGGCAAACACAGGGACGGGGATCTGATCCTTGGTCCAGCGTGTTGTGTAGGCGCCATTCCCAGGCGCACTGAGCTGGTGATCAAGTCCAGGTGTAGTGGGGCACATCTGTAATCCCAGCACTGGGGAGACTGAAAACAGGAGGATCACTATGAGTTCGAGCTGCGTGGTGAGATGCTATTCCAAATACATAAATGGAAAAAAGAAAAAAAAAAGCATTTTGTCTACTTTAAAAAGACAAGGAAGGAATTGACCAAAGTAACTTTCTCCCTTCCAAAGTCTCATTTCCGCCTCTCTCAAATTCCAAGTGGCCCTCACTGAACTCACCCCTGTCCTCCCTGCAGGCCCCGCCCACCCCTCCACAGCCAGCAGCACCTCTGTTAATAGGCTCCTTCAAGCCTCCAAGCCAAAATGCTATACCCATTTTCCAGAATTTCCTTGCTCCCCAGAGGGGCCTTTGTACTTCTTACATCCCGGGCCGCCCACAGACTCTACCCTATCTCCTCTGTGCTGTTTCTGCACTACTGTGGGCTGCTACTAGAAATACCTTACTGCAGTGGAAGATCAGGGTATCTCAGCACCTTCACCCTGACTCTAAGTTTCCCATCCCGTTGTCTCGTCGGAGTTCTTGGTGCGTCTTTTTACGCAGAATTGACGCTCTGTTGCTAGCAGGCAATTAACTCATCTGTGCTTTTGCAAAACCCCCATTAACCTTTGCCCCAGTGCACACATGTTTCTAATTGCAGAATACCTGAGACTAGCATTGGAAAAAAAAAAAAAAAAAAAAAAAAAAAAATCTGCCTTCCACCAGCTCCAAGACGCTCTCTTCCTGGTTGCTCCTGGTCCATGAGCACTGACCCTCTTTATTCCAACCCCTGAAACTACGAATGTGAGCAAATTCACCCGCTAGAAACACAAAACATAGGCAGCACTCTTTCCTCATGCCATGAACTCTGCCATTGTTGGGTTGTTGGCTTAAAAAAAAAAATTCCATCTGCCATAAATCTACATTCCCCCCAAATGAAATATAATACCCCCGCTTTCCTCTAGCAGTCAGATAATCATCTCCTTGTTTTACGGGAAATGATTTAGAAGAGAAAAGAATTGGTCTGACAGTCTCATAAGTTTCGGAAAGAGCTTACCCTGACAGTCCCTTTCCTGCTTGCCTCATTTCTCCTCAGGCCTATATCTGTACTTACACACACACACACACACACAGAGGCACATTCTTGCACACACACACACACATGTGCTTACACATGCTTACACAAGCAGTGAAATCCGGTTCTCTGTCGCATTAAGCCAGGGCTGGAATCACGATGGTAATAGTCTTAGACCTCAGCACATTCTATTGCTAAATTGCTTCCTGGTATTCTTCATCTGCTGACTCGTTTTCCAGCTCTCCATCCATGACTCAAGTCCTGGAAAATAAGGAGGACCCTCAATATTAAGCATCGCTTCAGATTTGGCAGTGGGCACCAGCCCCCTGGTACTGTTAGCTCGGCTGGGGCGGAGGGAACCCCACTGTCTTCCTCTGCTCTTACCCTGCCTCCAGTATGTTTCTCCCTGAGGCTGCAGACACCCTTGTCCACCTGCCTCCCAGCCACCGTAGCACATCCCTGTTTCACAAGGGGCAATCATTTCCTAAATGCTCCCACAAAACCCTCCTTCGCCCGTTGCTTAGCGGTGTTCACCTTGAGACAGCAGGAGATGACACCACGCAGGTGAAGGGAACACGACAGAGGCCACCACCGCTCATCGCTTCCCTGAGATGGAAAAGCCCTCTGGGTACTCAGGAGAATGGAAAACTTTTTTCTTTACCACTGATGTTTATTGATTTGTCCAGTTCATAGGGAGCATCCCTTAATGTTCTGCTTTCATGTTTCTGCTTTGTTGCATGAGCACAGAAAAGAATATTGCAAATTGATCTGTCTCCCCAGCCTTTGTTGAGGACCGGCTCCTATTACTTTCGTTTCTCAGGCCTGTCATCGCACGCTCGCATTCCAGGGCATATATAATCAGCCTGGCTAAACACCAGAGCTGAGCTGATTAATTTCTAACATTCTTGCCTGAGTCCATTGATGGCATGCTTGTTTGATGATCTCTGCAATAGATAGCCACTTCTGATTGTTTGACCTGTGCCCTTCACCCTGGAGCTGTCTATTCTAGTACCTGTTTAAGCTGACAGAGCATACACTACATCCGCAGCACCTTTGAAGAAAACTGTAATGTCTTGGTACTATGAAAGCTTAGAAAAAGGGCTTTTAAGGAAAACCCATTTCCAGTATCAGTTGAACAGCATTTGAGAACCAATCATATGTCCATTAAAGAAAAAGAAAAGACATTATCCATAACCTGTGATGTTATGCTTATACTTTAGAATCTACCCATTCATTCTGATTTAGCTTATGTGTTAATTATGATCAATGGATTGCCACAAGAATGTAAAACTATATCACAGCTTTTAATTTCTCATTCTACCATTTCCCAGAATCCTGGAATTTTAATTACTTTCTATGCCATTTACTTCTAAGAGCTCAGAACTCAAGGGTCATCGTCACTATCATCAATATATATAATTTTAGGCATGTTGGCCCATTTTTAATGTAATCCTCAAATTAGGGTAGATGGGTTTTATTTTTAGTTTTTATTATAGGGAGGAGTCTCTTTAACAATTTCAGAGATGTATTTCATTTATCCTAAAATACCTTTGGTTGTAAGATAGGCTTGGATCTATTTATAGAGCTAAGTTCTCAAAAATGCACGTAATTTACATCCTAGCTCACTAAGAACCAAGTAGTTAGAGCTAATGCAGGTGCACTTGGCAGCCATTTTTTTTAAGGTCACAGGAACTCATATCCACAGCATGGGAAAATGGAAGGTTATGAGCAACCCAAGGTTACCCAAGGACAAATCCCATGTGCATCTCGTTTAGTGACTCACCTGTGTGTCTGGTCACCAAACAGCAACCGCAAATGAGGAAAGTCTTAAGTAGAAAGACAAATACATGGAGCATGCAACCGACCCAAGAATGAGCATATAATTGTACCAAACACATCTCCTTTTAAGAAGAGCACAGAAAAGAGGACACAGCGACGGATCACAGAAACATCACCAAGGGACTGTGGAGACCACAGTGCTAAATGTTCCAAAGGTGGAACAGGGACATGACATAAGACAGGGACCGGTGGCCCCAGGGACAAGCACAGTGCTCTTGTCATTCCACCAGGCCAGTGGCCTGCCTCAGAGAGCAGGAGCTCTCTAACCCTGGCTCGTTTCATCACCCTTTCCCCATTTTTCAACATGGAAATATTAAATCTTGAAAGTGCACAACGCTTTGTTCTATTTGATCTCCCCCAGAGACGGGATAATGGACTTGCTGCTAGACTCCTGAGAGCTGGATACCACTGAAAAGTAAGTTCATTTTATGATCAGTCTAATCAGTGATTTTGGCAGTATGTTTTTGAAAAAATAATAACCTACCATGCAAAAATGATTAAGAAGTTTAGTTGTTAGCTTTGTTCTGGGCCATGTGAAAACTCCCATGTAATCTTGAAATAATGTGGGGATAAAGATACCAACTCCATCACACCCATTTATGACAGTTAGACAAGTTAGTAAGCTACAAATTATAAAATCATTTAACAATATGTATGTTTACTCAGACATTTTTGTGATTTAAAATTATATCTTTCTTTCTATTCCTTTTTGAAATGTTTCAATACACCGATACACAGGACAATGGCCCAATTCTTCCCTCACACTTTTCCATATTTCTAACAGATTTTTCATTTTATTTCAAAAGAATAAAAAAATATAAATGTGCTTTAGATCGCCTGTATAGCCATACACAAACATATTACTTTCTTGTCCTCCTCAAGAAAAGCTAATATTTTCAATTTGGTGTTTCTCAGTCTTATAAATGTTTCTTACTTCTGCTTCTTCTTCATCCATAAACAACAAATAATATTGTTCTCAGTTTTAAATTTTTATATAGAGGTGGTATCTAACCTGTGCCATTCTTGTTTTTTAAACCTTTTAGTTTCCATATATAACCATGAAATAAATGTAGCACTAGTTAATTTTACCAAAGAATTTGTGTTTTGTAATATGAATATATAACATAGCTGCTACTGCTTTTGATGGATTTTTAGGTTGTTTCTAATTCTATAGTATTGTACTCAAGACCTTAATAAGCATCCTTAAATTCACAGCCTATGCATATTTGGGTTTTTTGTTGGGGTTTTTTTTGTTTGTTTTTACATACTTAGGACAGGGTCTATACGGTCTCACTACACAAATCAGACTCGTGGTGATCCTCTTGTTTTTCAGTCTCCCAAGTGTTGGGATTACAGGTGCGTGCCACCGTGCCCCGTGCCAACCATCATCTCATCCTGCCCTGGGGGCAGTGCCTGCATGGCACCCAGGGGATCAAACCTGGTCTCTGAGCCTGGCTAAGCAGGCGCTTTAGTCCACCAAGCTCTCTGACCGACCTGTCCTTTGCATATTTGTAAGAAACTCTCCACAGAATATTCTTAGTAATAGAAGCTCTAGATATAAAGTATGCGTATTTTCAGACTAATTAGATATAACCACATTAGTCTCTCAACTAGTGATGCCAAATTTGAAAATTTGTTCTCCCAACAGAAGGTATGGAGAGCTCTCATGATTCTACATCCTCACAATCTTAGGCTTTTTAATTTTTGTCACCTGACACTGATGGTTGTAAATTTAGCCATTGCTATTGTTTTGCATTTTTATAATTACTAGACACTGAACATCTTTTCATATGTTATTCATACCGAATTCTTCTATTATTAATTCATACTCACTTTTTTTTTACTATTTCTCTGCTATTAGTCTTACTGATGTAGAGTAACTCTTCTACATTTGGGTGATATTAAGAACAATGGCTAATATTTTGGGGATGCTTACCGTGATGGATTAACTAGTGGTCAACTTTTGTTTTTTAATCAATTTATTTATTTACTTACTTATTTATTTGGTACAGAGTCTCACAATGCAGCAGACTTGTAACGATCCTCCTGTATCAGCCTCCCCAGGGCTGGGATCACAGGCATGCACCACCACATCTGGTTTTGGTGGCTGGCTCAACAAGCCCCTGGTTCTGGAACCAGCAGGGCATGTGGTACAGGGGACCCAACTCAGGACCTTGAGCTTGCCAAGCAGCTTCTACCACTGAGCTAAACCAACTCAGCATGGTTCTGGGTGTGGAAGGTCCCCCTGAGGAGTGTCACCAACAGCATAAAAGCAGAACTGTAGGGGAAGATGGCACGCTGTTGATTCTCCTGGAGAAATTTGTCCCGCTGGTTTTCCTGATTTGAAGTGGGCTGTTCTCAACACTGGAAAAACTTAGGTCCTCACTGTCACTAGGGATGGCTGCAGTTCTCTTCAGGGGAGCCCAAGACCTTACCTTAAGCATCATTTCCTGGCACCAGGGCAGATCCTTGAGCCTTCTGGCACAGATCCCCACTAGTGCAGACTTTGTAATTTTCACCACTGACCTCTGGGCCTTCCCAACACATATTCTTGATACAGACTTGCATGAGACATTGTCTCTAGGCCTTCAATTGGATTTGTTGGAAGATGGAAGGCATTCTCATGGGCTTTAAATCTTCAGCTGGACTCATACAGAACACTGCCATAGGATCCAGGCCCTCAGCTGAATTCTTTGGGTCTCCAGTGCATGGAAAGATCTCCTACACTCCTCTGCACATGACTTTTTGGCTGACTATTATAAAATAATTCTATAAATTATATGTCCTGTATTAAATCTATTACTTTGTGTAGTATAATTACTTTGTATATCCTAACTACAACGCTTACTAAATGCAAAACATTACTCTTTGGACTTCACACATATTAATTGGTTTAATTCTCACAATAATGCTGCAACTCTGCGAAGATCATTATCCCTTTTACAAAATGAAAATGTTGAGTTCACAAGAGGTTAAATAGCTTGCCTAAGGTCGGACACAGCTAATAAGTGATGGAGTCAAGATTCACACCCAGGAATCCTAATGCACAATGCCAGTGTTCTATCTCTCTTCGCTTAAAAGGATGCAAAGTCTTTATCAGCTTTATGCATTGCATGTAGTTTTTTCCACTCTGCAATTCATCTTTTAGGTGTAACCCTTGTGTATGTCAATGTTCAGAAGCACATGTGCACATATATATGCACATGGGTATTACATATATATATATATATATATATATATATATACATATACATATATATATATATTATGTGCCAAATTACCAAGCAATTTTTCATGACTTGTACTTTGTTTACAGTGCAAACAAGCAACTCTGCCAAAATTCCAAACCCAAGAAGATATTATCAAGTGTTGCCTTTTCAATTTTTTTGAGATTTGCTTTACATGTTTTTGTGTGAATACAGGATAAGGTGGAGGTTTGCTTCTATTTTTTGTAATATAAATAACCACTTGTCTTCACATTGATATTTAAATATCTTTCCACAGTGGTTTGAAATACCATCTCTGTCAAATGCCAAGCATCTATGTGCGTCTGTTCCAAGTTCTCCACTTTGTTCCATCGATCTGTTTGTCTTGATGCCAGAGCACTAGTGTCTTATTTATCATAACTTGCAATAATTCTTGGTGTCAGGGCTGGCCAAATAGCACAGTGGATTAAAGCACCTGCAAGCAGGTGCAGAGGCTGGGGGTTTGATTCCCGGGCTTGCTGTGCTGGATCTGCCCCTGGGGCACCCTGAGATGGCAATTAAGACTGGGCATGGTGGCACATGCCTACAATCCTAGCTCTTGGGAGGCTGTAAACATGCAGATCACTATGAGTCTGATCTAGTAGTGAGACCCTGAACACCCTGAAGAAGAAGAGGAAGAAGAAGAAGAAGAAGAAGAAGAAGAAGAAGAAGAAGAAGAAGAAGAAGAAGAAGAAGAAGAAGAAGAAGAAGAAGAAGAAGAAGAAGAAGAAGAAGAAGAATTGGTATCTATAGACCATATCTTCACACCTTTTTTAGTTATCTGCCAGTGATAAGTTTCACTCTGTCTTATGTACATTTAGGACCTGATTTTCCAATTCATGAAAACAACCTTAAAACTTGATCTCCAGATCTTTTATGATTTTTTCTTTCAATTTTGAGACAGGCTCCTGAAACGTTGCTAATTCACTCAGGCCAGGTTCAAGCTTGTGATCCTTCCAGCTCAGCCTCATGGTGTACCTGGATTACAGGTGTGTGCCACCATGCCTGTTTTCTAATAGTAAATTCTAAATGCATAAAGTTCTAATAGTCCCAAGAATGAATAATACTGATGCTGTTTTTAACTCTCTATTTATGGTTTCTATATTAAATTTTGAGATCAAAGAGCATGATCACTACATCAATCTTTCAATTATTGAGAATTACTAGAAATCTAGGGCACAATTTTTATAAAGTTTCACGTGTACTTGAGCATATATATTCTCTATTTATTAGGCATAAACTTGTTCCTAAAGTTCTTTGTGTTCATATGGTGTGCTCTATAGATAAGTGCATGCTTATCTTAAATGTATGGGAATCTCCCACTATACTTGCGGATTTTTTCAAATATCTAATAGAATTCTTTTAGCCTCTGCTTCATGCGTTTTGAGACTATGTTATTAAGTAATGTAAATTCATGATTGCTTTGAATTCTTGGTGAATGATTCTTTTTACTATGTAGTGTTCATGACTATACTTTAGTACTTAAAAAATTCTACTTTGTCTGGTATCAACCTGAATAAGCAATATTGTTTTCAATTAATATTTTCTTGATATAGTTTTTCCATCTCTATTTTAAACATTTCTTTATGGCTTTCATTTAGGTTTTGAATAGCTTGGTAATGATCTTGTTTTATTTGCCTTTTATTACAACCTTTTTTTGTGCAATTTTAAAACAAATTTCTATCCTCTTTCCATATATTGACCTTACCTTGCTGACCTAGTCATTAAAGCATCATCATATTTAATGATTATCTAATATTCTAGGGGCTGGGGAGATAGCTCCATGGCACAAGTGTCTGCCTGGCAAGTACAAGGTCATGAGTTCGAACCCCTGTCCCACAGAAAATAGTAATAATAATAATATTCATAATAATAATAATATTCTACATTGTCCTCTTTTGTTTTTTGTTTTTTTGTTGTTGTTGTTGTTTTGGTTTGGTTTTGTTTGTTTGTTTGTTTGTTTGTTTTTGTCTTTTTGAGACAGGGTCTCACTATGCAGTTCAGGCTGGCCTTGAGCTCACTTTTGTAGCCCAGGCTGGTCTCAAACTCACACTGATCCTCCTGCCTCAGCCTCCTGAGTGCTGGGATTACAGGCATGTGCCATCACGCCCGGCGCATTGCCCTCTTTTGAACACATGCAAAAATATGCACACTAGAAGATATCAAGTTGCCAGGGAAAACTTAAACAGCAACAACAACAACAAAAAAGCCAAAATCACTGCACTGCTTAACTTTTAAATGTTTGGTTGAGTAATCAAAACAGCATGAATGCAGCACTGAAAGGCACGTGCTGACAAATGGAATAGGATTGGATCCTATAAGCAACCCTTAGCATCTACAGTCTATTAATTTTTTACAAAAATTCACCTTGTGAAAAAGATAATCTTAATCAATGGTGTTACGAGAAGTGGATATTTACATCCAAAAGAATGAAACTGGAGCGTCCTTAACTCTTACACAGAAATCAAACCAAAATAGATTAAAGACATAAATGAAAGACCTAAAACCATTAAAAAAAAAAAAATAGTCTAGAAGACAACAAAGAAAGAAATTCTATAAAATTTGACTAAATGATAATTTTTGGGGGTCAGACCTTAAAATCACAAATAAGCAAAAATAGCCTAATGGAGTCTTCTCAAACTAAAACATTTGTGCATGGCAAAAGAGATAACCCATAGAAAGAGAGAATATTTACAAATTATACATTACTTAATTGGACAATATCCCAAATATATAAGAAACTTAAATCACTCAACAAAAAATCAAAAAGTCTATTTTTTCAAAAGCAAGAAAGAAACTAAAGATTTCTCAAAAGGACACCAACAAATAGACAATAAGTACATGAAAAAAAAAAAATTCACCATCACTACTCATCAAAGAAGTGCAAATTAGACCACAGTGAGACATAACCTTGCACATGCTAGAATAGCTATGCACCAAAAATGAAAGATAGGTGTTCATGAAGATTTGGTGAAAGCATGATCCTTGTGCACTGCTAGTGAAAATTTAAATTAGTATGGCCATATTGAAAAACAGCTTGGAAGACACTCAAGAAACTAAAAATAGATTCAATGCATGATCTATCAAGGGAGGGATAGATAGATAGATAGATAGATAGATAGATAGATAGATAGATATTAAGACAATTAAGAGATTTGGGCATTCTCATGTTCACTGCAGGAGTATTTATAATAGCTAAGACATTAAAACCAAGTGTCCACTAATGAATTGGAATACCACTCAGCACTTAAAAAGGACGTTCAGGAGTAAGTGGATAGCTCAGTGGCACAGTGCCTGCCTGGCAAGCACAAGGTTCTGAGTTCAATTCCCAGTAACTGAAAAGAAGGAGGAAGAAGAGGAGGAAAAAGGAGAAGAGGAGGAGGAAGAGGAGGAAGGAGGAGGAAGAGGAAGAAGAAGAAGAAGAAGAAGAAGAAGAAGAAGAAGAAGAAGAAGAAGAGGAAGAACAAGAAGGAGGAGGAGGAGGAGGAGGAGAAGGAGGAGGAGGAGGAAGAGGAGGAGAAGGAGGAGGAGGAGGAGGAGAAAGGGAGGAAGAGGAAGAAGACTCTCATTTGTGATGACATGGATGACTCCAGAAGACATTATGCTAAGTGAAATAAGCTAAGCAAAGAAAGGCAAATACCATGCGACACCTCATTTGTACATGCAATCTGAAACTTGAAACTCCTAGAAAGGAAGAGTAAAATGGTGCTGATCAGAGGCTGAGGATGGGGAAAGTAAGACGCCAATGGAAGCGCGCAACTTTTCAGCTAGACAGGACGGATAAGTGGTGGAGATCTATCTCATAGCACGTTACTGTAGCCAATCATAGCATGCAACTCAAAATTGCTTTTAAACATGTATTTTGAACATTCTCATGAAAAATACATGAAGTGTTGATTAGATTAACTAACCTAATTTGACTTTCCACAATGCATACATGAAACAACACATTCACCATTGTAGAAAGATCCGAGCCACACAAGCCATGAAATCAGCCACAGGGGTCTCACTCTCTTCAAGAGAGCCCCCAGCCAGGGAAACTTCTCACATTTATTGAGGCCTGCAAACAAGCTAAAGAATGTGCGTAACTAGTTTGGTGTAAACAAACTGCTTATCTATGTTGCCTTCCAGCATTCACCAAACTCTGAGTTTACATATCACTAGTTGATAACTTCCCAGGTAAAGGAACAAAGAACAGACAGGCAGGGTGCTGCTGCAGAAATCTATCTGCTCCTACCTTGCCTCCAGCTTGCCAGAATTACAAGGAGCCAGTTTCCCTAGGCAATGTTCTTTGTTCCTTGCTCAGTCTACATAGGAAATATCTGACTCGCATCACTGCACTCACCCCATAAGTATGTACAATTATTATGTCAGCTGAAAATGTAATTAGGGCTGGGGAGATAGCTCTGTGGCCTAAGCACCTGCCCGCCAAATGCAAGGTCCCAAGTTCGATCTCCAGTACTGACATGCCATGTGGGCATGGTGGGCAGGCTGGCACATGCCTATAATCCCTGCACTAGGGAGGCTGAGACAGGAAGATTGCTACAAGTCTGAACTACATAGCAAGACCCTATATAATGTATATATTTAAGCATAGCAAGCTTTTTGGGGGATAACACAAAGTTAATACTCTGGTGTTTTTTAGGTCATATAAATCTTTCACCTTTTATAATATAAAGTTAGGCTTATTTAAATAAATTAATTTGCTCATTAGTGATTTCACTGTGGCCTTTTGCTTCTTCATGTGATTTGCCATTTACCTTTTGAGACTCGAGTGATGGATTTTTGTAACTGCTTTGTCCTCTTTCTCCTTCTCCAACTTCATCCGAATCCGTGGTTTTTCCATATCTGAGCTTTTCCATATCTGATCTCCCATCCCCCAAGGACAGAGCCTAGCACAATGAAAGTTCAAGAGCTCCATCACTTGAGATTTCAGGCTGAACACAGAACTAACATCAGCCAAAGAATAGGGTTAATTTGGCTCAGGGTCGCCAGACACTTAATCCCCATCTTCCCATCAGTGTAGCAGCCTTGGGGGGCCATTTTTCCCATCTTTTCACACGTGGTTGTTGGGTTAGGAAGTATCAAATGCTTGCCCTGGGCTTCAAGTGCTAGGCTGGGGTTCCATCCGCACCCTTCCACGGAGCATTTTCAGTCCTGGCTGGGGGTCTGACTCTGGTCAGCACTAACTGCTTTTTCAATCTAGACCCAAGAAGCCATATTGTTCATTTAGCACTAATTTCTACCTTAAGTAAAGTCAACATTGTTTGTTTTTTCAAAACCCAACTATGTCTGTGTGTGTGTGTGTTTGTCTTATGTTGTAGGTAGAATTGTGTGTACACATAACTTGTGAGCACAGTCAAAGCATGCACCCACTGCAAACTTGGCCTATGGACCCAGCTTCCTCTCTCCAACCTACTACGAAGTGTGCAGCTCAAGGACAGAACGGCCAGTTAGTTAAAAGCATGTTACATAAATAAATTAATATGAGCCATTTTTCTAGAAAGACCATTTGGTACCAAATTTCCAACTTTTAGCAGGCAACTAGCTCTGGAGAATGGAACCAATGAGAGGTCTATCATATTACCTAGCTTACTATCTTGAATACGGTAAATGGACACAGGCATTTCCAAGGGTCAATACATTCCCCCTGCAAATTTTCTGTATGGTCAAAAGCATGAAGCCCAGCTGCACACATTGCTAGTTGAAGGACTAAAATCACTATTTTCTGGCTTTATAAAGTCGGTTCTTCTTGTAAACTATACTTTAAAAAAAAATTAATAGTTCTGAGTGAAAAACAGAGAGATGATCAGCCAGAAGTGGAATATTTCCACAAGGATATGTAAAAGTAGAGTTCATCTAGCTTTAATTAATTAAGAAATGAAATGAAAAGCTTTTTCCTGGTCTCTTTATGACAATATCAAGGACCAAATATAGGGGAAGGCTAAGTGGTCACAGTTCTTCTAGCTGAAATAACATTTTTCAAATCATGGACCAAAGGACAAGGGGACAGAGAAAGTGTCCTTGGTGATTAATTACTTTTGGAACCCGGCCCAGCATGAGGAAAGTATACTCTGGTGATAAAGCGACAGGTCCATTCTTTGTCCCCTCTGCCCTCCCAAGAAGCAATTCCCTGGCTCTCTGAGGAGTGCACTTAGCTGTTTTAAACCACGACACCCATAAAGAAGAGATGCTGCCATATATTTTCAAAATGAACGCACAGCTCCCCCGACTTGGTGCATACTGAGCAGCTACTATCCGCCAGAACTTCAATGGTAACGGAAGTTCATTCAGTTCCCTGAGGGCAGCAAGTGCCACCAACTAAGACAAACCTTAGTGAGTGCTTCAGACAAGAACAGAGTAGCAGGTCTGCAGGGACAGGTAGGACTTTCAGGAGACTGGAAAATCTCAAGGCCACGGATAGGTAGGATTCCCATGAGAGATACTGAACGTTTCTGGACCAAATGAGCCAATAAGGAAACAATCGTATCTATAAAGAGTAGGTGGGGATTCAGTAAGTTTAGTAAAGCTCCTTGCAGCCCAAATATAGCCTAGCTTTTGTCTTTACTCTTCATAACAACTGCTACCCCTTGGAGGGGCATTTGTAACCTAGTAAACAACATCCACTGTCTAGCAAGAATTTCCTTCATGCCGGGCGTGGTGGCTCATGCCTGTAATCCCAGCACTCGGGAGGCTGAGGCAGGAGAATCGGTGCGAGTTCGAGACCAGCCTGGGCTACAAAAGTGAGCTCAGGACCAGCCTCAACTGCATAGCGAGACCCTGTCTCAAAAAAAAGACAAAAAAAAAAAAAGAATTTCCTTCACAACAGAGTAAGAAACTTCAGAGGTATTTGCCTCTAGGCAAAGAGAAACTTCTTTCTCCCTCAAAAGATCTTCCCCCTCCCAGTGAAGGTTCAGAACCCCTAGAGCTCCCTGAAGGACTGAAAATGGGATCCCAGGAGGCCAAGGAGGGAAAGTAGCCCAGAAGCTCACTCTCCAATGCACAGGTTGATCACTTGTTTCAGAGCTGTGGTCCTGATAATGCCTCAAGGAGTGGAAAGTGCTGGCTGAGGAAAATGGCATTCAAGATTGACAACTGATTAATACACAAGCTTGATTATATGCAAATCATCACTTTCTGTTGACTTAATTGTGATCTAATGTAACATGTATAATTAACACATGTATTTAAAATAAATGTATATTTAATTGATATGCATATTTTAAAAATGAATATTTACATTTATATGTTGTCTTGTATTTTTTTTTAATCAGGGGTGAATTTCTTTCTCACAGAAGTAACAGGGTAAGTAAGGGAGCTTCATCACGAACTCACACAAGAAACATAAACAAAGGAATGAGAACTAGCTTCCCTGCATGCAGTAGAGAAAGCAATGAGCTAGCAATCAGAGAGCCTGATCTAGACTTGCCCTGCCCCATGCTGTGTGACTTTCATGACAGGGCCTCTGTCTCTATGCCTATAAAAGGGAAAAAGTCAGAAATGACGTGGAAGTCCCCTTCTCTTACTATAGGTCTATGGTAAACTTGCAGGGTCCCTCCATTTTCAACCTCTTCAGTCAAAATGACTGTGCTCCAGCCACAGGTATCCCAGTGACTCTCCGATGATGATTAATACTCCTAAACACTGTGCTCAGAAGGTTCTGAAAGAGTTCTGAAGCCTAAAGTATTCTGGTCAATCCCATAAGGATTAGAAAATAGTGGTCCTGAGTAAAAAAACTTCTCCATACCCAGGTAATTAAAACAGGAAAGCCCTGGAAAAAAAACCACAACGCAGGGTCAAGGATGTACCCGGGAATGGGCCATTTTGTAGGGAAGAAGTCGACAAAGCATACTGCCACCCCTGGAAACACTAGGTAAGTCTATGCAGCTGGGGACAGTTCTCTGATGCATGACTTCATAGAGAAAAAAAAAAAAAAAAAAAAAACTGCACTTGGTAAATGTGGGACTCCCACGTCCTTTGGCAGACAAGCTCATAGGGGAGAAAACACTTCATCCCTAATGTAAGTGAAGTCTCTGTCAATCCAACACAACTAAAATGACCTATGGTAGCACATTATATAGGCCAACAGATTAGAAAGGTAACATAGCCAAAAAAGAAAGCTTTTAGATATGCTATGGTCCTGAAAATTCTCTAGCCAAATGGTGAAGTGGAGAGGGGCATAGCACCTACACAGCCCACTCTGGTCCATCCCTGGCCGGGTAACAAGCATCTCTGAACAAGTTGTCTTTCCCTTTCTGCCCTGTCTACATCTCTGTTTGGAAAACGTAACTGAGCTTCCTCCAAACCCATGTTCAAAAGACCATCCCCGATTCAGTCCTGGAATTACAAACATGTATGAGACACGGTGTCCAAGGAGACTGTAGTCCATCAAGGAGACAACTGTCCATGACACAAAAAGAAAACAGCCACCTGTGCAAGTGCATCAGTGTTAAGGGCAGAGGTGTGGGGCAGTGGCACTGGGCCTGGGGAGTGCTGTTCAGAAATTTGACTCTCAAAAAGTCAACAGCTTTCAATAGAAGGCGTGACTGAATATGGCACGAGGTCCATGTTGTGCTTACTGCAGTGGCCTTCTAGACCTCACCTTTCTGCCTGTGGTACCTCTCGATGCAGTGGAATGCACTGCACCATGGCCTCACAAGAGCCCCTCTCTGCACAGGCCCGTTGCCCTCAGACATTCTATCCCAGACTCACTAATTCAGTGTGAAGGAGATTTCTTGTGACATATTCCTACACACAAGGAGAGTTACATTTTAGTCACTGAGCCAGGACACCATTGAGCCAGTGTCCAAGTCCCATGGAGACTGGTTTATAAAGCAAAAGAACCTGGGTAGCGGGTTGTGTTGATCAGCTGAAATCTACACATTAGTATTTGACATACCACTAGAAAAGAATGGTGCACACATACACACAACACACACACACATATGCACATTTTACTGTGCACTTCAACATATGCGTATCATCTGGGATTAGTGCCTTTTGAAAGCAGATGGGGAGAAAGAGACTTTAAAAGATCGAGTCCTATTGTTCCACCAAACATCTTAAAACTGATCGAAGCCTCAGAGGAGACAAAAACAAAGCCAGCTCTCTGAGGCTTTCTGTCTACTCCTTCAGAAAATCCTTGACTTCCCAGGCAATACTTAGAAAAGTATTAAAATTTGAGCAACACTAGTTTACTTGTTTATATGCATCCCCATAGAATTTCCCACCACGGCCACAGAAGCTTCAAAGGCTCCACAGTGAGACCTATCAGGATGTGGAGAAAGGCAGAGAAAGACACTGCACCAGTGTTTGGAGACCCAACCCCAGGCACGCAGGCTCTCAGGCATCTGGTTATCCCAGCCTGACACAGCGCCTGTGATTTCAGACTGTTTAATTAATTCTGATAATACCACATCGCAGGTGCTGCAGGAAGTATGTTAATTTAAGATCACATCTTACCAATTCCCATAGGTTTCATTCCAACCTAATAAATGAAATAATCTCCACTGTGAGCCCCTTGGTTACCTAATTAGGCATAGGGCGACAAAGCAGTCACACTTGAGGTACATCGGTGCCACTGGTCAGCTTCAAAAGCATAACTGTGACCTGCCCGTCAGCTCCTTCCCCAGGCTTCTCTCACACACAGATCAAAGCCACACAAATAAGGGACCACGTTTGCCCTTTCCCTACGATAAACCTGCTTTCACTCCTCTCCCCCATTTTCCTGTGTCTTTAAACACATCTATTGAGCTGAATCCTCTGAAATCGCACTCTGCTTGCATCAAACTGAACTTTATTTATAATTTCATAATAATTCACTTAATTCGCCATACATGCAAGCTAGTTTTAACCAAAGAAGTTATTTCTTTTAATCAAAAGAGGTTTTTCTCATTGATGAGGCATTGCAGGGAGCTGGCCACACCACACTGAACATAGCCAGGTAAGTGTCACCTCTCAACCTCCTCCAGACACCACGCCCCTATTGTGGGGTAGAGGCAAGCTGCCCGGACTGCTCCCCCCTTGTCTCCCTCGTAGCCATTCTAATGATAGCCCATCGACAAGGCCCCTCCTGGCCGTCTGAGGAAAACAAGAACCAGTCACATTGGCACCCCCCCCCCCGTCTGACACAAAATGAAGGGTTGACAACTGCAGTACCTGAATGGTAGGAAGAGTGTGGACCAGGGGTGACTGTCCCTGGTTGTTCATTTACTTCACCTGGCCTGAGGGAATGTCATTACTGAGGCCCACTCCCTGAGCCCCCGGTTCAGCTTCCCTGGAGTGGGCTCCAAACACAAGCAGGTGTTGAATATCCCACCTGAGAACAGAGACCTCTGGTGCCAGAGTCAAGCAGACTCAGGCCACTGTGGTCACTTAGTAGGATCGTCTATTTTGAGCATCTACTGACTAAATAAATTAATTGCTTCCCCAATCACGGCTGGATTAGGGAAAACAGTTATTTTCACTTCATTAGGTTTTCTATAGATGCCAGCATCACATTGGCCTGGTGGGAAGAATTTATCTTAGTTCCTGGTTCATAAACTGGCTTTCCAAAGGTAAAGGAAAGTGTCACTTGCTCTTGATTGATGGGCTGCTCTCCTTAGTGGCCTAAAACCTGCTTCGCCTGCTCATTTGCTAGCTCACCTGAAGTGTGAAAAGACAGAAAAAGTCAACCTCTCCTCGAGGCAGGGCCCTGTGTGCTGACTGTCCCACTGGGGAGAGCCTCTCA
The DNA here is from genome assembly GCA_004027025.1 of Myocastor coypus. NCBI lineage: Eukaryota > Metazoa > Chordata > Mammalia > Rodentia > Myocastoridae > Myocastor > Myocastor coypus. Next base: position 22,399 of record PVJA010014717.1, on the reverse strand, counting down.
GAATGGCCTACTCAGCATCTATAAGTGGCCTTGACCTGGGCCCTAGAGCACCTCCTTTCCACACCATTTGCAGGGCATCTCCCAGGTCTGAGCCAGCCCCAAGTCTCTGGGCTCAACGCCTTCTCCCATTTTCCATTTTCTGAGCTTAGCTTTGATCAAAAGTTGAACAAATCTCTGAATCTCAGAAGGGAAACTCAGAAAATGCTGCCAGGTTTTTCTAACCCCCGCTTGAAGTCATCAAACCCCCAGTGGATGCCCCAACTCAGCCAATACTGGTTCAGTCACCAGCCCTAACCTTGCTAAAAAATTCATAAACCACACAACAGCTGGGCCACAGTCTGCTTGCGGAGCGAAGCGTCCACTATCAGGTTTTCATCTGGCACTACTGAGGAACTGAGTATTTATTCCTGACAGAGACTTGAAAGAGGAAATCTTACTGGCTGTCGACTCAGAGTCACACGAGGACAGATTTGATGGGAATCCCATGCATATTCCAATAAGATAAAAGATGTTATTCATTCCTAAAATGTCTTCAGAGACTCCATTAATGGAGAAATTCCAAGTGACAGACACAACCAAAAAAAGTCCCCTAATATCTACATAGAATCTCATTAGGATGGATCAGGGGAATTAATGCTTAATAATAGGCCTTCCCTAAAATCATGTTTCTTTCCTTTTCATCACAAGAGATAAGAACTGGCTGGGGGAACTCACAGAGGGGGGAACGTGCTCCTCTAAAAAAACATATGGGACCAGTTAAACGCTCCTTTTCCCTACCAACAGAGATTTCATTACGAGTTTGCAATGCTCAGACAACTTCTATGGAGACATATCCTTCGAAGAATTTCCTTCATCATGATAGGCTTGGTAAATGATACCTTGTTATTGTACCATCAATAGTCTGTGATGGGTAACATGTAGTTTAAATAAGCATTTTTCTTGTTTCAGAACCTTTGTTTATTTATTCAATCATTTTTATGGCAGCTCAACCCGCCCTGAGGGCAGGGCTGACGCAGCATATGGTGCCGGGGATCGAACTGTGGTCCCTGAAGCCGCCCAAGCTTTCCCAAGCAGGCACTTTAGACCACTGAGCCCTTCCGCTGGGCCCCTAAATAAGCATTTTTAAAAACTGTCCTTTCTCTAAAGACTACATCCTAAGGACAAAGACCAAGAAGCCAAACAGTACAATCTTGTCTTTCATCGAGTGGGGAACACACATCAAGATGCTCAGGATTTAGGAAAGCCATTTTTTTATGTATAGCCATTTGTGTGTGTGTGTGTGTGTGTGTGTGTGTGTGTGTGTGTGTGTGTGTGTGTGTGCATGCGCACGCGTGCGTGCTCATGGTAAACAGCAATTCTTTGGTACTCCAATACTCTGTACCGAGCATATCTTAGTTACTTTCCCTATTGGCACAGTACTGGATACTCACACCTTAAAGGAAGAGAAGTTTATCTTGGACCATGTTTTAGACATGTCAGTCCTCGCAGGGGTGGTGGCATGGTGAAAGGAAAGAGGGCAGAGGAAAGCTGCCCATGTCATGGCATCCAGGAAGCAGAAAGAATCAAGAGAAGTTGGGAACAGAGACACAACCTACAAGGTCACACGCCCCAACGACTATATCTTCCAACCTGGCCCCACCTCGCAACACCAAGCCACCTATAGAGTCCCCATAATCCAACCACTTTGCACAAAGTCCACTTTTTAGTGCATGAGGCTTTAGGGAGACATCCATATTTAAGTCTTAACAATGTCTACTCATTGGAAGTACAATAGCAATTGCTACTCATAACAATGATCCTGAAATCCTGTAAGACTCTTCATAAATTTCACAGCAATAAGACAATGTTCTGTGCTTTCGGTTATATTCTCATTCTTTGAAAGCAAAATTCATAACACTGGTATACAAAGTGACAACAGTTAGTTACCTTTAATTACGCATACCCAAATGAATGAATAGAAGAGAAGGTGGTAAAATTGTTTATTATACCCTAGAAATATTGTGCACTGCCTGCGTTAGGCAAACTGATGCAAAGACAAGTTGGTAAGTTCATGAACCAAAAGTTCTATGTTCTGTTTTCTTAATTATAATAGCTCACATAATTTCATTGTTTAGAGCCGGGCGTGGTAGCACACGCCTGTAATCCCAGCACTCGGGAGGCTGAGGCAGGAGGATTGGTGTGAGTTCAAGACCAGCCTGGGCTACAAAAGTGAGCTCAAGGCCAGCCTGAACTGCATAGTGAGACCCTGTCTCAAAAAGACACAAAAAAATTTTCATTGTTTATTTCCATAACTTACAGAACAGCCCTAACAGAAAGAGGATCATGATATAGACTTTAAATCCAACCGCTCACTCAAGTACTTATGAGCGCCCAAGTACCATGGCTTCATGTTTCAGTACCTTCACAAGCACACTATCTATGATCCTCAAAAACACTATGAGATAGACATGGCAGGTAAGCCTTGTCATTTACAAACAAGGCAGCAGAGGACAAGAGAAATTAAATACCTTGTTCAAGTCAAGGCTAGATCAACATGAGGTCAGAATTAGACCTGGGAATCTTTTCATCCCGGCAGACTTCTAACCCTGAGCACATTCTTGTACTAGAGTGTACCCTCCAGCCAGGAATTAAGTAGGTGATCAAGACCCATGAAATGGCCACAGAAACCCACACACATGTAAAGCTGCTTGGTTTTCCATAATCTGGACAATATCACTATCTCCCTCACTTATTCCTCAAGCCTTTGCTCTTGCTCATTCCCTTCTGCTTATCTCTCCCCTTGGCATACTTTTCCAAGAAGTGTCTCCTTGCTCCAGCCAACTCTTAAAGTTTGTTCCTCTCTTAGCATTAGTCTCACATAACTGTCCTGACATGTAATCTACACTTTGAATTGACATTGTATTTCACTACGAGTACTCCAACAAATAGACTCAACTTCCACCAGGACCACGAGGACATGTACTTGGTGTCAATTCCAGCACATATTACTCCATTCCTAAGCAGAATCCAAGCCACCTTGATCTGGACACTGCACCAGTGTGGATTTCTCCTCTCCACTATGGTGAAGGGTAACCAAGCCTTCTTCCTGTGCCAGATCAGCACATGATGCCACCAACCTGAGACTCAATTCTGAAATTTTTTATAACAGTGGCAAAGAAATGTTTATTGCCTACAGGAAGGATGGCCTAAGCTTGGCAGTGCTGGGAGCCTCAAGTGGGACCTGATTCTGAATCCAGAATACAGAAAACAGAGCCACGGAATGAGCAGGTTTTCATGAGAATATTTGAGCCCCTAGATCCAACCACACTAAACACTTGGACTTTGGGGGAAATATGAACCATGTGTATCCTTCTTTTTTCTTAAACCAATTAGAATTGAGTTCAATTAGAATCCACTATTTTCTTTTCCAAAATCTCTTTGATGGATAATCTAATTTAAACAGACTATAGAACTTAGAACTGAGTACACATAACAAGCTTGCTTTTCTACAGATCAGGAAAAATCTTAAAATACTTTTATTAACACTTTACAGAAGGCTGAGGAAAGTTCCACTGTCTATAGCAAGTAAAAGAACAATAATTACATGAAATTATGCTAATATGCTAGTCATGAAAATCATTATTACCATTTTTCATCAAGTCTTAGATGCACGTTCATTCTTCTCACATTTTTACAATGTCTGAAATCAGAATGTGTCACATAATCAATGGGAGTGGGAGCTTACCATCGCTGAGCTTGAAGATGAATTCTAGGGAAGATTTGCATTTGTTTCTGCGAATCAAAGTAACCTGAGGCCTCTTCAAATTAATTTCTCTGCTTGAAGAATTCTGTACCCTACCAGTGGTGTAATTACAGTCCCCAGATCCAAGTGAGTCTGCATCAGATGGTGGCTCAAATTCTCAAATATATTCATGTTTTCTTTCCTCTGCAGAAACCTAAAGCTGAGACAGGTAGGTTTCTTGAATGGCCCATATATAGAATTTTTCTCTCCCCTTCTGCTGAGTGCGTAACTCACTGGCACAAGATGTGATCACAATGTATGGCAAAAGGTGAAAGTTTTAAAAAATTATGTTAGTAAAGAACATAGTGTCATCAATCCCCATAAGAATATCCTCCGTGGCTTCAAACACATGCTTGCCACTTTCTGAAACAGCTGTGGAAGTCTTTTGTGTCTTTCTGAGGTGTAATTAAATGCATAATGAATGGCATGCCTATGTCCCATATGATGGGAAAGTGGACTCATAAAAGATTGCACTGAGAGCCAGGAGCGGTGGCTCACGCCTGTAATCCTAGCACCCGGAAAGCTGAGGCAGGAGGATTGGTGCGAGTTCGAGACCAGCCTGCCAGCCTGAGCTACAAAAGTGAGCTCAAGGCCGGCCTGACCTGCATAGTGAGACCTTGTCTCAAAAAGACAAAAAAAAAAAAAAAAAAAAAGATTGCACTGTTGCACTATTGCACTGTTGCTCCTCTGCCTTATTCATTGGTCCTGGTATCTTGTGACTTTGGGCTCCTCCCCAAAGTCTAAATTGACCACAAAATGTTTTTTGGGGGTTTTGTTTTTGTTTTTTTCTTTTTGTACTTTAGGGAAAGGTCTACAGGGGGCTCAGGGTCTCATTACTAGATTGATTCATAGTGATCCACCTGTTTATAGACTCCCAAGAGCTGGGATTATATGTGCTCACCACCATGCCCAGTCTCAATTGCCATGTCGGTGTATCCTGGGTGTGGGGCCAGCAGGGCAAGCCTGGGAATCAAACCCCCCAGTCCCTGTGCCTGCTTATAGGCACTTTAATCTGCTAAGCTACTTGGCAGGCCAATATTTTGAATAAATTCAGGACAGCCACAGCAGAATAACTAAGGATATTCATGAAAGAGGACTTCCATTAAGAAAACCCACAGAATGGGAAAAAATATTAGCCAGTTGTCCCTCAGACAAAAGACTTCTATCTAGAACATATAAAGAAAATTTTTCATTAGAACTCCAAACTTCACAAACTCAGTGCAAAATTTGGCATCTGAGATGAATATACACTTCTCAGATGAAAAAATACAAATGGCAAATAAGAATATGAAAAAAATATCCAACATCATTGGTCATTTGAGAAATGCAAATTAAAGCAACATTGAGACTCCATCTCACTCCAGAAAGAATGGCTAACATCAAGAAGTCAGCCAATAACAAATGCTGGAGGGACTGTGGGGAAAAAAAAAGGGAACCCTTTTCCACTGTTGTGAGGAGTGTAGACTGGTACAGTCACTATGGAAATCATTGCACTAATTCCTCAAAAAAATTGAATTTGAGATCCCATTCAACTCAGCTACTCCCTTCCTGAATATTTTTCCAGAAGAACTGCAAATATCACACCACAGCAATATATGCGCCACATTCATAAGTGAAATAATTAACCCTGTGTGTGCAAACATCACATTTCTCACTAGTGTAAGAATCTAAAAGAGTAAGTAATGTCTGAATGCTTCAATAGATACCACAAAAGGAAAGAATCTGTTCAAATAAAAGGAAAAGGAGTGGGACCACCTGGGCCCACCAGATACTCAACTGACCCAGCAACAAGGCCCAGCATGTGAGTGGAACTTCATCCATCAGATAGGCCCAGTGTGGAAAGCTGCAGCAGAGCTCCCTGCAGAGAGGCTACAGACAAGACCCACCCAGCTGATCCAGGAGCAGCAGGAAGAAGTGGAGCACAGCAGCCAGACCCAGCCACACCCACCTGGACAATTTGAACTTGGCAGATCCAGATCTGGTACTAAGGTAAGAACTCTATCAAGGCTCTATACCAAAGGTCAGAAGGCAGGGCTGTACAAATGACAAAGAGAAGGGGTAAAATGTGTTTTTAAGCCCCAAGCCCACCCAGAACAAATACAGGAGACAATAGCATAGAAGAAATTGGAAATCACACACCTGAAATCTCTGAAATGATAGCGTCTGAAGTAAAGAAATACCTACAGAAAGATATAAAGGAAATCTGATCAGAAATCATTTCCGAAGTAAAAAAAAAAAAAAAGAAATAATACCTATAATGAAAGAAGTACTAAGAAGACTCTGATTACAAAAACAGAGGAGAATAGAAAAAAAATGATGGAATTCTTAAATGAGAAATATAGGAAAGTAATAGAATGTACAAAATAGATTAAAAGTGCTATACAGAAAATGAAAACCTCAATCACAAAGTGGCAAAACCATTTTAATGAAAGTGAAAATAGACTTTCAGACCTTAAAGCCACCATTGCAGCTAGTGAAAAGGTAAGAAAAGATCTTTGAAAAACAACTAGAATGCAGGAAAAAATAATTCAACGTCTGAAAGGCAATGCAAAGATAAACAACGTAAGACTAATAGGCATCAGTGAGAAAGAAAGAGTCCGTACAAACAATATAAAAAGAAAATGGACAGAAGTTATAGCAGAAAACTTCCTAAATATGGGGAAACAATCTGACATTCAGTTAACCAAAGCATATAGAACTGCAAATGACATCAGCCCATTTAAAAACACCCAGACATATAATAATCAAGATCCCAGAAATTCATCACATTAACAGTCTACTTAAAGTTGCTAGAGATAAGAAACAGATCACATTTAAAGAAAAACCCATCAGAATAATGTCAGATTTCTCTTTACAAACTATTCAGTCAAGAACAGCATGGAGAAAAGTACTACAAGTCTGGCAAGAAAACAAATTCCAACCCAGACAGATATACCCTACAAAACTCTCTTTCAAGTGTAATGGAGCAGTGAAATACTTCCAGGACAAAGAACAACTAAAAAATTTCATGATGACAAAGCCAGCCTTACACAGTTTACTAAAAGATATTCTAGAGAGGGATCAAAATGACCACAGTTCCATAAAGGAGAATAGAAAGAACCCACCAAATAGGCAAACAATTAAATACAGGAGAAAAAGAGGTATACAGAAGCAGTCTTGCAATTATTCTTTTGTATACAGCAGCAGAGTATTTCCATCAGCATACTATACAAATGGACTTCTGCACCCTCTGGGTCATGATTCTGCCTGGGTCTACAGGGTGAATATCAAGGAAATAGCAGTAGCTCAGTCCCACAAGTGACACCTGGTTGCTAGTAAGCTTCATGGACACTGTCCATGTACATGACATACTAGAACTTTGTATGATATCCTATCCCCAAACTGTTAGAAGCTCTAGTCATATATTTGCCATTTGAGTATTTATGTCATGTTTTATTCTTAGTAATTCTTTGTTACCATGGAAACTTTTTCTCAGTTGATATTTTTGTATATATTAACCTACTCACATACTATGAAAGTACTGCGAATTGATTACAAATTCGTACATATGATGCATAACATTCTGAACTCTAAGTTGGACTCACGATTTGACTTGAATTTTGGAATATTGTCTTGAAATATTTAATTTAATTTTTAATTAATATTTAATTAATTTTCTGAGTATTGTTTAATTATAATTTTTGTTTTATGATCCATACTGAATCTTTGGCTTACAATCTACTTATAAGACACGGTATGATATTTTCTCCTAGTGTTAGAAAAAAAATTTCTAAAAAGGAAAAAAATATATATATATATACACAACAGAGTTAGGATAGATATATAGCTACTTTCTGCTAGTTCACTGAGGATAAAAGTTTGTACTAATAATGTTTAGACAAGATACCAGGTCTGCATCTTGTCCTCTGAATAACTGCTATGAAGAAAACAATGTGCCTTGTATTAATTATTGTAGCCATCCTAACATTTTGAAACTGGTTCATTGCTATTTTATGTTTTTCTCATTAAAATAAATAAAAAATGAGAAGGAAAAAAGAATTTATCAAAAAAAGAGAAGGAAAAACTGGGATGAGAAGAAAGACAAAAGTAAGAAGGGAAGAAGATACATTTAAGTAAGTATACAAGACAGCTTGGATAACTACTACTGATCTCTACTGGTCTGTTGAAAAGAGAAGTTAATGCCTACCTTTTCAATGTTTTTAATTTTTAATCATTTTTGACCAATTTCTCATGCTTATATCTGGCAGTGTGAACCACAAATTTGAAGAAAACAACATGCAAAACAGTAATCATTGTTCACTTCTTGTTATTTGGTTTAGTGAAATTCTGTATTGTTTCTAACAGTTCACCCCCCCCTCACTGAAATTTTCCACAATTACTTTGGAAAGTGACAAGAGCAATGGAATAAGTATACTCGAAGTGATGGGGAAGATTTTGAGGGAGATTAATGCCAACGTATCTTTTACTGTAGTAAATTTTTTGAGTTAAATATCCACTGTGGTTTTCAATCATACCTCATAGAAGCATCCTTATTAGGTGTCCTATCTTGGATATGTTTTCTTTCTTTTGTGTGTGTGTGTGTGTGTGTGTGTGTGTGTGTCTTTTTGAGACAGGGTCTCACTATGCAATTCAGGCTGGTCTTGAGCTCATTTTCATAGCCCATGCTGGTCTTGAACTCACACTGATCCTCCTGCCTCAGCCTCCCTTTCTTTATATTTAGTGCAGTCTAACGACACAGCTCAGACTGGTAGTGTTCCTCCTGACTCAGCCTCCCCAGCCCTGGGATTACAGGTGTGCACCACCATGCCTAGTTCTGGGGTTAGCACTGCACGCATTACCACAAATCAAACCCAGATCCTTGCACTTGCCAGGCAAGCACTTAGACCACTGAGCTATCTACCCAGCCCTTGAATATGTTTTCTTTTTGAAAGTGTTGTGTAAAATAACAGTGCCTTTTCTAGGACCTGGGGATTTTGACATTGATGATATACTATAATGTTACTAATATTAAAAGTGGCTAATCAGGTTTGGTGGCCCATGCCTATAATCTTTGAGAGAATAAGGCAGGATGATCTACACGTTCAAGGCCAGCCTGAACTACCTGAGGGATCCTGTCTCAAAAAAAAAAGAAATCAAAAAAGTGACTTGGGAAAGTAATGGCAGTTATGATGATGTGAAGGAAGAATTTCCCCAAATAGCTTCCTTGATGCTGCTACTGCTGTCGTTCTTTAACTGGGAACCAAGGAATCTGAACAAAAAAAAAAAAAAAAAATGGTGCTATAACATCTAAGCCTCTTTAAAACTAGAACAAGGCCAGGAATGTAGTAGTTGCTTAACAAGTATTGAGTTTCTGAATTAAATCAATTAATAACTGATTAGAATCTGATGAATTTACATGATGAAGGTCAAAGGCACAATGTATCAGGGACAATGTAGGGCTCAGGCTCCAGAACTGTGTGTCTCCGTTACTCTTCTCTTGTTGCTGGGACAAAATACCTGACACCCAAAGTGAAGGAAGGAAAGGTTTATTTAGTTCACAGTCAGCGGAGGTTTCAGTCCATACTCAGCCGGCTCCAAGGCAGAGTGGTCCAGGGTAGAGATTAACCATTTGTGGCAGTGGCAAAGAACAGAGAGCAAATAGAAAAAGCAGCAGCAACAATGGCAGCAGAGAGCAAGTCTGTTCTCTTATGTTGCATTCAGGCCGTCTGCCCAGGCCGGGTGCACCACTCACACCCATAATCCCAGCACTAGATCAGGGATTAATCACAAAGTCTAGAAGTCTATCCCATGACTGCATGAGGCTTTGGGAAAACAACTAGACACAAACCATAGCGCTTCCCAAGATGAGTCCCTGGTGAGAGGGACTCTGCTTTCAGAAAAGCCCAATTACATACCCTTGTATAGCTGGCCTTGCCACTAAGCACACAAACACTCGCATGTCCAGAGGCACTAGATGTTGTAATTAAAATGATTTTCTACCTTTTCATTTGAGATTTACCAGACATTGCGTAGCATTCCAATTGGCCACCTTGGAAAAAATGGTTCAAGTACCAAGTGCATATTTCTTTTCATTCATTTGAGCTTCCTGAAATGCCACAAAATTACTCTCCAATGTTATAGGAAATGATTCCAGAGAAGGCTGAACAAGATGCAACCTTTCACCCTCTAACTCTATTACTGCTGAGGTGAAACCTTTGTTAAATCCAGATTTATAACCCTTCTCGGTTCTCATTGCCTAGTGGTTCTGCAGACACAGCACCTGCATTTGTTGCCAGAGAGAAAACATTTGCTCAGTGAATTCTCCTGGTCTTTATCTCCTTTCTCTTGAGGATTGTTAGAAAATAGAGCATTGACTCCCGGTCTCTTTCTTTCCCTCTTTCCCCTCAGAGCCTCTTGCCATATAACAAGATTGTTAAAGACAAATTGCTAACCATCCCTCTTACACACACACCTCATTAAATTGGTTGCACAATTTTCTTTCATTCTTTCTCCAGGGTTGCTGTAGGAATGTAGCCATTTATAATAACTGCCGCTGTGGAGTGTAACGGCTGGTCTTAGCTGAAAGTAGGGGATACACTCCTTGTTTTGCAAAAGGCTTTTTTATCAGGTACAAGTAATTCAGTCCTGTTTCCTTAGATTAATGATTGGCATGTTGGGAGACCTTAGGTCACTCGGGGCTCATGTTGGTTTTTAATAAATTGTGTAAAAATGTTGGCAGTTACACAAGAGACTGCTGAATGGGCACAAGTTAGAGGGACTTGTCATTATCATCTTCAGCCTTCCTGAGAAGCTCATTTGAATGGACAAGAGTAAGCCTCCCTTACCACCTCGGTTCACCCCATTAAGATCCCAAGTTTCAAAAGTCCCAGGGAAAGTCCATGAAGAAAGCACACACTCTGAGTAGGATCCTACCCACAATCAGAGGAGCCTAACCTAAGACATAGTTCGGTGATCTCAGTAAAGTCCAGCTCCCTCATTGTGCAGCACAAATGCAAATATAAATGTCCCCATCTATCTAGTGGAGACCCTAACAGCACTCCATCAGAGACTTGGTGGGAAAGTGCTTTGGGATGCAAAAGCAGCAAATGCGTGGCAAGGATTGTTCCTGACATCCATCTGGGCTGTCACACAGCTTGGAAAACAGCTTTTTCTATGCAATTCGAAGGATCTTAGAAAGCACACGCAAAAAGAACAGAAAGGGAAGTCCCTCCGTATCAACATGCTTCCTAGGATTCTTGGGGCTCCAGAATCCAGCTCTGAACTTCATAAGCCATAACATTTAATGCCCTTAAAAGTGTGGCCTAGTAACTACATCAGGTTATAATTTCCCAGGAAAGCCATGGGACCAAAAATCAGAAACTTCCCTGTATGACAGGGAATCACAACAAAATGCAAATGAAGTGTCTCTGGCTGATGTACACAGCAATGAGAAAAGAGGAAGAAAAGCAAAGCCTCTCTGTGCCCAGTCTTATAACCAGGGCCCTTGGCCACTCCAAATCCAGCTGAGTGGCCAGCGCTGAGCCCTATAAACACCTATCTCAGCCCCAGGGCCTGAGCTGGTGCCTCCATGCTCTACAGCAACTTGAAAGCCATGCCCGACCAGCCGGTAAGGGATGGAGTTGATCTTGCTGGATCCGAGTGCCAGCCATGCATAACTCCCAGCAGCAGCCAGGCTCCGAGTCTCTTCATAGTTGTCCTTCGTGTGATTTTGACTGATGTTGCACACTGAGCCTAACCCACAAGCCCAGGGCCAAGCTCACTGCCTTCTTTGGACATCTTCACTGTGGGCTACCTAGAACTTGCTAGTGCCCTTGACAGCCTACTTTGCTCCCAATCCACTGCTCAGTCCTCATCAACTCACCAATATGAAGGCTTCCCCTCATCACCATCTCACTTTTCTGATCCTGCACAGTCCCACTGGCCACTACGCTATGGGGCAGCTCTGTTCTGAGGGTCAGGAAGCCCAGGCTTAATTCCCAATGGCCACTCTTTATAAGCTGGTGCTTCAATCCCGACTACCAATAAATAAATAAATAAATAAATAAATAAATTGATGGGACTCTGGGCAAATGCCCCCCCAAACTTTCATTTCTTCCCTTGAAAAAGTAAAATAAATGGACCTATCAATAGATTTAACCTCAGGATTGCATGAATGTTTGAAAACATGGTACAAACTTGCTACCCACAGGATTTCTCCCAATTGTCTGGCAAAACAAGGACATAAAGCTCATACTATTGTAATCTAGACCCTCGATAAAAATTTGCTGAATGTGTGAGTGAAGAAAACACCTATTTCAATGTCTTTACTTAAATAAATGTTATAATTCAGATGAAAAAAAAACATTAATTTTAGACAGATCCATGTATCTAGGGTCATAAAAATGACCCAAATTTGTTATTATGCAGCCTCTTCCCTATGACAGTTGTCCTTCCTATAAGGCTTCTCTGTCAATACCTGACACTTTATCATTTATTTTTATGGTAATTACCTCCTCGTGGGTCTCCCTGCTGTTGGGATTGGTAAGGGCCAAGGCAGCCAGGGCTGTGAATCACAAATTGAAAATAAACAAGGGTAACAGATGGAGGCAGGTTCTGGTGAAGGCCAAGGCCAACCAAAGAAGTAGCCAGAAAAGGAATGCTTAGTCATGAAGCTGAAATCACACGAGATTTCCAGATACAGCAGAGCTGAGCAAACCTTTAGAACAGGAGGTAACCAATAAAAGACAGAGGTAGATGACCGGTGAGGGAGCTGGAGCAGAACACAGGGCACTAGTTTCACAGGCTGTGGTATGAATTCACACCACATCAGCTTCATCTTTCCCCTGGGCATACTCAAGTGAACAGACCCCAAAATAACCAGTTGCTGTTCTACAATCTCTTCTATGATCAATTTTCCCTCCTCGAATCTTCTTGGCTCGCATTCTCCTTTCATAGCAAATCTTCCAGTGTTTCCTTGGTGTCCTGGACATATTCACTCTCCTTTCTTCGTGCTCAAAGCTTCCACCTTGGCCCCAAGTGACCTACCAGCCCTTCCCAGATCTTGCCCCAGGAATTGTTCCCAAATCATCTGACCTGTTCACGTCTCCCTAGTTTTATACTAGTCTTCCCATCTAGAAACCCTTGAGTCTTCTTTCTGTCTCTCCAGATTGTAATTGTTCTTCAAGACTATGAACCAAAACTAGAGTGGTAATATACAGAGATAGATAGATATCCCATTCAAAACTATTTCAGTAGGAATAAAGAGACCTCAGCAATAAATGGAGCTCAAAACTGGGCGTGGTGGCTCACGCCTGTAATCCCAGCACTCGGGAGGCTGAGGCAGGAGGATTGGTGCGAGTTCGAGACCAGCCTGGGCTACAAAATTGAGCTCAAGGCCAGCCTCAACTGCATAGCGAGACCCTGTCTCAAAAAGACAAAAATTAAATAAATAAATAAAAATAAATGGAGCTCAATCCATCATGTAGCATGGTAAGTGAGAGATGATCACCAAAGAGAAGTGTGGGGTTGACAGATGGAAAATTACAGAGGGGGAAAGCTGAAGGTTATACACAGAGGGATTCTGGCTAAACCCACTTATCAGAATGTTTCCTGTGGACAGGCCAGTATGTCCAAAATTATGTCAGAGTTGTGGAAGATAAGGAACACCACCAGGATGGTCAGACATACAGCACAGAGGCTCTGACAAAACCAAATTATCAGGACTCTTGCTAAGACCGGAATTTATGAGGAAGTATACAGATGGATCTAGCAAAGGGAGGGGTTAGGAGTCTGAATGAAGTTTCATCAAAGAATCTTTTCCAGGATCCAATACAAACCTCTTTCCTTCATGAAACATTCCAGGATAGCCGGGCTTTGGTTGATGACTCTCTTCTGAGTCGTATAGCCTAGACTTTGTCCTGTACAGGATGGCACTGCATGATTCTCTGTTATCATTTCTATTATTTAACATTCTTTTGGCTTATTATATTCATGAAAAAGTCTTGTCACATTTTTGTATCTCTCAAGGGCCCGAGAATGATGCCCAAACTATAGTAACCCTTGATAAACATCTATTAATTGCGCCCACTGCAATGGTTACCTCTATGCGCCCTTTTATCTATCCTCATTCTAGGGATTCCAGGGGCCTAGTATTCTAGGACTAGGCTTGCTCTAGAGTCAGAATGCCGAAGTTCTGAACCTAGTGGTGCCACTTGCCCACAGTGTGGCCTCAGGAAATCGCTTAGCTTTCTAAGCCTAAATCCTCCCCACCCAGCTGCTGCGGTGGCTAAATAAACTAATGCACATGTAGTAAGGAGACTTTTACCTGAATTTGTAAAAACTTAATAAAAGGTGGCTACTAATAGAGGTGAATCCAAAAAGTACACTTGGTGTTTGTGAACTTTATATTTTCTATTTGGACTAGTGCTAGGAGTTCAAAGAACCTATAAAATGTACATAATGAAATTTATGATGTCTCTTCAAATGCCTGAATTAACTCAAAATGTTTTTTTCTGCCTATAGACTGATCTTGTATAATTTCTTTAGAGTCATTAAACATATGTGGGTTGGTTCTCTGAGGTTCAGAGTCTGCAGTCTTGGAATCTATGAAAGAATTGAAGTCCTCTGGTTCAACAAAAGAACGGAAAGGGGAGCAAATATCCTCACACCATCGTTCAATTGTTCTCACTCCTCAGAATGGAGTTTGATTATTTTAATAGCTCAAATGTTGCCTTAGACCAATTCAAAATCGATTTATTAAAATTGACAGATCATCCAATCCCTTCCCATGCAAGGACGCACCCGCCCATGCCGCAAGCTTTGCTCCAAGAAACCTGGGGCTGCACATGCCTGCCCAGAATGCTATCAATTTAAATGATCGGGAAAAAAACAACACATAATAAGTGACAGATTTTTCAAATCAGATAAAGATGGGAACCAGATTATCTGTCTGGGGGTGATAGATTGCAGCAATAATAAATTCACTTGAAGACACTGGATCAATTTTTAATCAAGCCAAGAATTATTATTGCAGAAAGATAAAATGACCCATGAGAAGATGCCTTAATTTTCCACCAATCAAATTATAGCCTTTCTAAATAAGATGTAATGAGATCCATGGAATATCCAGGTTACGCATCCCACCTAATTACCCATGTTCCCTGTCATGTAGTGATATACTAGTGGTAAACTGACCTCTGAATTTGCCCAGATGAAAAGGTAATTAGTTTTTCCACCAGGCTGTGGTGAAAATAACAGCAGTGACACATGTCATCTCCTTCCACCAAGTCACAGTCTCTGAGGTGTTTGTTCTTAAAATATACAGGATATGACCTATTGGGTAATAAACTACAGTCATTAAGTGAAGCTTGTGTCTGACAGAAAAACAGCCGCCATCTCAAAGTTGAGAAAAAAGGGGCTAAAGGTAAAGCAAATCAGCTCGCATTTGATGTTAAATTTGATCAGCAGGGAGCAATGTCTCCTCCCTACCCTCCCCAGGATCCATCACGAGGACCTCAAGAGAGCCTGGGTCCCCGTGCATCGCCGCCATATTTGATTCCACCCTTTATTCCAGGCACAGACTTCTCCATTTGTGATTGCTCCCAACTCGACTTCCTTCCCTCTTCTTCCAAATACTGCATCAATGTAAACCTCAGTACTCACCCAAAAGAATCCCTGTCTGCACCCTTCAATACTCTTGCATTTGGGGCCAGCAAGATGGTTCAGCGGTCTAAAGGGACTGCTTAGGCAAGTTTAGGCAACCACAGGGATTGCGGTTTGATCCCCAGCAAAACATGCTGTGCCAGCTCCAACCCCAGGGCAGGCTGAGATGGCCGTAATACAAAAACAAACAAACAAAACAATCCCTGCATTCATTTAGAAAACACCGCTGTTGCGAGCAGATACACTTGTTCTCCTTTCTCTCGTGATTTTGGGAGGAAAACAGTACACTGTATTATAAACTACTAACTTATTTTTAAGTTTAATAGCTGGGAAAAGTCAGTGCTGCAGTATCTTCCTTTGATATTTCAGACATTATCAGATCTAAAATTAGAGGAGTGCAGGGCATGGCAGTGCATGGCTATAATCCCAGCATTCGGGAGGCTGAGGCAAAAAGATCTCTGCTAATTCAAGGCCAGCCTAGGCTACCTAATGAATTAAGGCCGGCCCAAACTACAAGTTGAGACCCTGTCTCAAAAAAACAAAATAATAAATAAATAAACAATTTAAAGAGCGCAAGCGAAGCCTGCTGGCTCCCATAACAGTAATTCCAGTGTTCAGGAGGCTGGGGCAGGAAGATTGCCATTAGCTCACAGCCAGGCTGGCCTGTACATAAACTAGTTCAAGGCCAGCCTGCACTACCTAGCGGGTCCCATCTGAAAAGTACATAAGTGAGCAGATAAATGAAACCAGAAAGAAAGATAACTTCTCAAAAGAATATTTGCTTTCTCCAGTTTTTTGTTTTGTTTTGGTTGGGTTTTTATTTTTGTTTGTTTGGGGTAGGGGGTTATATATTTGGTACAAGATCTCACTACGAGGCTCGGAATCATAGTGACCTTTCTGTTTTCAGCCTCCCCAGCACTGGGATTACAGGCATGTGCCACCATATAAGGTCTCAGTGGCCAGCTCAGAGCACCGTGGGGCAGGGCCAGGGGTAGGCCAGTGCAGGCATGTGGTTCCAGGAATTGAACCCCAACCAGTGCCCTCCCCCCACCACGCCAACCCCAGTCCTTGTGCTTGCCTAAGCAGGCACTCGGTCCTCTGAGCTATCTCACCGGGTCCTTTCTCCAATTCTTGAAACAGATAATCCTGCCTGTCTAGACCAAACTATCGCCAAATCAATTTGTTCTTCATCCCTGCCATTAAACACATACTGAGCTCTTTCAGTATCAAAATGTCCTATATTTACCAAACACTGATTCACTTGACTCAGCTATTAATCTCTGAAGCTAATGCGTGCCTAGAAAGATCCTACTAGTAACTTGGTGACCCAGCGCCCTGTTTAGGTTTCTACTGTTAATGGTAAGCAGCTATTGATTTGAAATGAGTTCTCTTTAATTTACATCTGTCATTAAATCCTTCAAGGAACTGCTCACATTTCACCAAGAAGGTGCAAATGCAAAGACCTTGGTTTTTCTTCCGTTGCACAAGCCTACCCTGGGGCGCTCTGCCTATGGCTCTTCAATACATATAGCATTTTTTTTCCTTTACTCTTTTTAAGACAGGGTTTTGCTATGTAGTTCAGGCTAACTTAGATCACTATGTAGCCCAGGCTGGCCCCACACTTACAGTGATCCCCCTGCCTCAGCTTTCCAAGTTTGAAGATTATAAGCCTATTCTACCCTGTCTAAGATACAGTATCTTTTAAGCTAATAAACAGTAATCTTGCTAACAATGAATGCATCTATGATTAAAAAAATCCCATATAGTGACATTTGCCCCAGGGTCTAGCTTTTTAATCATTCTGTGACACATTTAACCCATTTTTTATTTTTTTATAATCCTTCAAATCACTAAATTCAAGGAATACTTGCAGTAAGGGAAAATTGCTAGCAAAACACATCGGCAGTTCTTCTGACATTAACACCAGATGCTTTTTCATTCAGTTGAAGCTCTCATCACTGATAAATCCCTAAATAATTTCATAATGTTGTGTCTGCCCTAAATTCATATATCGAAGTCCTATTACCCCAGTAGAAAAGTACTAGGAGGTGGGATCTTTGGGAGGTAATTAGGTTTGGGGATCACGAAGTGGAACCCCATGGTGAGATTAGCAGCTTTGTGAGAGGGCATCCCCTCTCTCTGCTGCCCACCCCTTCCCTCCCACTCCCTTCTCCGCTCTCATTCCTCTGAGTGACCATCAGAAAGCCAAGGAGAGCACCCCGCCAAGAACTAAATCTGCTGGCACTTTGAACCTGAAATCCCTGCCTCCAGAACTGTAAGGAGTAAATATGTCTTGTTTAGTCTAGCCACTCCATAGTGCTTCACTGTAACAGCCCAAGCTGACTAAAATAATACATAAGCATAGTGCACAATATAATAGCTATATTATTTATCATATTAAGCTCACTATATATAATGCATAGAATAATATCAACTAACACTTTTCCAGGCACTGTGTTGACAGTCATATTCATTATCTCCTCCCAGCTATAAGAGATATAACTCCTTTATTCTAATTTTATAGTGGGAAAAATTCAGGTTTGATAGTGACAGTTAATTTGCAAAAGGTCCCACCAATGACAAGAACCCAGGCAATCTGTCTCCACACTTAATGGCGAAGACATAAAGTGGGCTTTCTGGGAAGTTGGTCCAGTTCATTTTCAGTGAGTCTAACTAGGATTGTAATTTCTGGAAAACAGCCACTGCGATGACGTCCCACTAGTGAGTCTTCTCCCCGCTTTTATGATGCCTTGGCTTTGGATGTTTCTGTCTCCTCCAAGCACTTTATCTTAGAAATAATTGGCTCAAGCACAAAGAGAATTAGCCTCAGTTTAATGAATTCCAGCAATTCATCCTTTTGCTCCCCCTTCTTTGCTAATTTATTAATAACAATTACAACGAATAGAATGCTGTACAAATTCTTACATTTTCTCTTCGCCTTAAAATATCATCCCTGGTGATCTTAAAAGGTGGTACATTAAGATTTACAATTTATTATCGGTAACATAGTTAGAGCCAATTGACCATAAAATCTAACTATTTTTAAGTAATTCAAAATGTCCATTGCAGTGAATAGAATATTTGCTTGAGTATGTCTTTGGAATGTTAATATTTTCAAATATCTCATTACGTGGTTACACTTCATCAAACCAATATCTATGCATTAGTTCAATATATGTCTCTCTCTGTGTGGTATATTTTTAAGCATGAAACTGGAAACACAATTAGTCCAAGACTTGTGTCATGTTACGTTTGTTACCTGGATACAGGTAAGTGTCCCATGCGGCCAACAGTAAATATTTTCACAGACCTTCTAATGAACATTATTTTAAATAGTACAACATTATAAATACACTGACTGCCATTGTTAAAATGAGACATAACATTGTGGTGTGTTAAGATAGCCCTAAAAAGTTCACACTTGCCCATACACTTTCTTTTCTTTTTGGGGGGTCTATAAGGTGTTCAGCGTCTCACTACTAGAATGGACTCATAGTGATCCGCCTATTTACAGCCTCCCAAGAGATTACAAGCACGTGCTACCCCACCCAGTCTCAACTGACGGCTCAGTGTGCCCTGGGACAGAGCCAGCACAGCAGGCCTGGCGATCAAACCCCTGGCTCTTGCACCTGCTTGCAGGCATTTTAATCTGCTGACCTATTTGGCTTGCCCCTTCCCATATATTTTCTACATACTACATATTGGTTTTATTATGATGCTTCCTATTACCGCCAGTATTGAACATGTCCCTATCTGCAGTGACAATTTCCCAGTTTATCCGAGCCTGTCCTTGTTTTCCACTGAAAACTCTATTCCAGGGAGTACCCCATACCTTTCTTCTGCCACCCTCCCTAGAGCTAACCTTTTTACCACAACATCTGCTCTTCAGATACATTGAAAACACTACTAGTAAAAAGGGCAAATGCTTTTGTCCAAAAGTACACGGTTTTCAACACATATGGCTCTTAGGAAATGGCTTCTAGCAAGGGCTCCGGGTACCGAATTCCTTTCCCCAACACAATGACAAGGCACAGGACAACATCAATGACAAGGGTGCGCACTTGCTCAGAGGTATATTTCTTGTACACAAGGAAGTCTGAGGAGTGAAGATTTTAGTCCTTCACTAAGAAAGCCAGAGTAGGAAGATATATTCAAGCTGAGGTGAGAAAGGACAATAAACTTAGTCTTGAATGATGTGACTTTGAGCTGCTTTTGGGAGAGTCAAACAGATATAATCAGCCAGCATCCCGAATACGAGGCTCCGGGGCTGAAATGACAGACTGGGCTGGAAGACTGGTCTAAGGGCAGTGGATTTCCAGTTTCAGGATGAAAGGCATGCAAGTAGAGTGATGAGCAAGAAGACCTGGGGAGAATGAGTGAGAAGGCAGAGACAGAAGATGAGCATCTTTCCTAGTCCCTTGAATACCTTCTTAAACTGCTTGAGTCTAGACCGCACCTAGCAGATTTCCTGTGTGCCCACCTTGCAGACTTTTACTGCTTATTTTTCTAGGAGAAGCACTTCCAAACCACTCCTTGGCTTCTAGTTTTCCTCAGCATCTCCAAGGCATCCTCTCTGTAAGCAAGGTAAGGTTCTTTTCCTGGAAGTCCCAGATCATTAAAATTCATGGTTCCTCAATTCGTCCTCTCTTCTTTTCTGTCTTTCTTTCTTTCAATGAATATTTACAAAGCACCAATCATAGCCACTTCTTTTTTTTAAGCACTAGAGGCTTAAAAAAACATGGCATTGCTACAACATGCGCTCAAAAGTTATATTTAAAAGTTATATGAATCAACATATTTTCTGTAATTACTTTTAAATTTTGCTTTCTGAAGAAAACAGGGGTGTCTGAGAGAAACCTGTCCCTGAGAGATGGCCAGCGCCTCCTGGACAGAGACTTACATGTCCTGAAGGCCATGGGCAGCAGTGAGCACAAAGCTGGGGTGGATCAGGGACCGGCCCCTCGCCCCCCCACCCCCACAGAAGCAGCTCCCTAGGGTATGGCTCAGCTATAGGGAGGGCCACAGGAAAATGCTCGGGCTGTCGTGTGCCACCTTGTGGAGGAATCTTGAGGATGCCACGCTCAGGAAAAGATGCCAGACACCGAGGACACGCAGTGTGGAACAGGAACCGTCCAGGACAGAGGACTCCAGAGACAGGAAGTGGACTCACTGGGGAAAGGACAGGTGACTGCTATGGGGACGGGAGGGGTGCTTCCTGTGATAATGGCATGTGCTGAGATTAAAATGGTGGCCACCCCTGCCCTCTCAGGTGCATGGTCTAGATTGGCACTCAAGTCTTAGAGGTGAGAGGAACAGGAGAGCCTGAGGCCAGGTGGGATCTGAGAAAGACGGGTGCCTGGGTAGGGGCTGTCACCAGGCTGGCCAACTGGGGCCTCTGCAGATCAGGCTGGAGATGGGAAGTGGGGCTATAAGCCATTGACTTGGCCTCTCCCTGCTCTAGGTGTAAGTGCAATAGTGCACAGCCACAGGGACTGGGGAAACTGAGGCCAGGAGCCCCACGGGACCCGTCCATCTCTTCTTATATTGTGTTTGGGGTGGGGCCAGTTATTTGAGTCAAGCTCTCCAGGCTGGCCTCACAGTCATTGTGCCTCCCTCCACCCCCCACCCCCCGCCTCAGCCTGCTGAGGGATAGGACGCCAGGCGGCGCACCCCAGGCCTGGCTGCCTGTCCCTGCCTTTGTGTCTTTCTGTTTCTTTCTTCCCTATCTAAAGCAGGCTAATCCAAAGTGGCAGGAAGGGGGCTGGCAGGATGGCTCAGTGGTCTAAAGCACTTCCTTAAGAATGCTTAAGCAGCAGCAGGGGCCACGGTTCAATCCTCAGCACCACATGCTGCGCCAGCCCTGACCCCAGGGCAGGCTGAGCCGGCCATAATAAAAAATAAATAAATAAATATTTTTTAAAAAATGGCAGGAAGGTGACTTGGGGTGCCTTGAGTTGGGGTAAGGAAATGGGTTTTATTTTGGAGGATGAAACTGTTCTGGAACTAGAACGGGTGACAGTTGAACTGCGCTGTGAATATTCTTTTCAGAGGGGATCTCTTTCAGACAGGGTCTCACTATGCAGTTCAGGCTGGCCTTGAGCTCACTTTATAGTCTCAGATTCAAGACAATCCTCCTGCCTCAGCCTCCCAAGTTCTGGGATTACAGGTGCACACCACCATTCTGGCCTGCACTGTGACTATTCTAAAAACCACTAAATGATATTTTTAAAAATAACTGCTGGGGATATAGCTCCATGGCACAGTGCCTGCCTGGCAAGTGCAAGGTCCTGAGTTCTATTTCTTGTTGTAGGAAAAAAAAAAAAAAAAAAAATGTTGACTTTAAAAATAAAAAATAAAAAGTGTATTCTATCCCCTCCCTTCCTTGGTGCTGCCTACGGAGGTGGCAGCCATCTCTGACTCAGGACCACGGTGGTGGCCCTCACGTGCCTCACGAAGCCCGAGATGGTCAAAAAGAAGACTAAGACGTCATCCAGGACCAGTCAGACCCATGCATCAAAATTACGCGTAACTGGCAGAAATTCATAGGCGTGGACAACAGGGTGCGGAGGAGGGGCTAGAGCTTGACGCCCAACACGGTGTGGAGGCAACAGAAAGGAAAGCAGCTGCTGGTGCTACCCCGCGGCTTCCAGGAGTCCCGATAACCGCGGCGAAGGAGCTGCGCCATAGAGACTGCTCGCAGCATCTCCTCTATGGACCCCAAGCCATTGTGGAAGAACAGCCCAGCTGGCCATCCGGGTCACCCAGCCAGAAGCCAGGCTGCGCGGCCATCAGAACGAACAAGTAGATGGCCCGTGTGCCTGTTTATTTGTGCTTCAATAAATAGTCTGAACTGCATAGCAAGATGCTGTGCCAGATAAATAGATGATAGATAGATGATAGATAGATAGATAGATAGATGATAGATAGATGATAGATAGATAGATAGATAGATGATAGATAGATGATAGATAGATAGAT